>JACEIK010001929.1:160890-174038 GCA_018107945.1 Datura stramonium
CCAACAAATTTCAGCATGTTAGTTTGAAAAAGAAATCTATTTAAATATATGTTTATTAATTTATATTTATTTATTTATTAGACCTAAAATTTTTATTTAAAAAATTTAAAAATTAGTTCGATTGAATCGATGTTAAAGATTCTTTTGACACCCCCTGCTAATTATCAATAGTTGTATCTTTTCCTCTCTTTCCCCACTCTTCTTTTTACTTTATTTTATTTTCATGGTTGACCTATATAAGTGATGAATTCTGGGTCTGTTCAGGCTCATTGAGTAGAATGGTAACAGTATTAGGAGTTAGCTTATGGTCTAGGGACGATAACCTTTCTATCTTACCCAAGTTGGGACGTAAGGTCTCTATATATTATACGACATACATTCTTTTTTCATTCAGACCTCGGTTATAAAATCATACTGGATATATTATTGTTGTTGATTACAATATTGGAGTTGGACAAAGTAGCAAATTTTCAAGAGTATCCATTACTCTTAATATAGATAATCCCCACTATCTTAGTATAAAAATATATCTCGCGTTTAATTAGTACTCATAACTAAATGCAAAATAAAACAATCTCGCATTTTATCTCAAGATTATTATCCCTTATCCCACTAACCAAACAACTTTTATACTTGTACTCGTATAAAGCTTGTACTCTTTGAGTCGTTATTAGCTGCTCATACACCAGCGGCGTAGCCACGTATAGGGAAGGGTGGTCCGCTGAACACCCTTCGTCAAAAAGTTATATTATGTATAGAAAAATATATAAAGTATATAGATCAAAAATTATTTTTCATACATATATATTAAATTTTGAACACCCCTGAATGAAATTTCTGATTTCACTACTAACATACCCAACGAGGACTTGA
This sequence comes from Datura stramonium, assembly GCA_018107945.1. Taxonomy (NCBI): domain Eukaryota; kingdom Viridiplantae; phylum Streptophyta; class Magnoliopsida; order Solanales; family Solanaceae; genus Datura; species Datura stramonium. The sequence continues at coordinate 161,764 of JACEIK010001929.1, forward strand.
CACTTGAGGACCGAGGTCAATGTAAATATCATAGGGGTTTGGAGTTATGTCTTGTACACTCCGAACAAGGTTACGTAATTTTACCTATCAATTGGAAAGCAAACAAAATAGAAGTAGGCTGCGAATGATTTTATTGGATACCTGTTACAACTCACCAATACGATACGAGTAACTTTGTTCATCAAATTTTGAACAGAAGGAAAGAGATCACATTTGTATATCCACAGAAGCTTAAATCTGAGAGCAAGAACTAGATATTTTGAAAAGGTTCATTTCAGAAATAGGAGATACAAAGGAGTTTCCCTGTAACAGTCGGTCTATATCAAGAATCGGCTTTGAAACCCTAGTTATGGATGAGCTAACCAAGAAACTACAAGATGAAATGGTATGTGTTGTTATTTGCTAAGGATATTGTGTTAATTGACGAATAGTCCAATGAGGGTATCAATCAAAAGCTTGAACTATCGAGCTGGATGCATGTACTTGAGCAACATTTTCGACTGGATTCGAATTCTATCCTCTGAACTATGAAAGAAGAACTGTTGAGATAGAAAGAAAATACAGTTATTAACAGTACAATAGTTGTCTTTGGTCCAAAGAATTGACTGTATTTCTGAAAAGAAAAAAATTCTAAGGCAGTCAACTGTTCAACTGAACTGTAGTTCATATTAGTCCACGTAGTTCAAAATTGGAATGAACTGAGGAAAGAGAAGAGGCTTGGATAAGGGGCCAGCTGGGAAGATAGCAAATATGTTACTATCATAGCAGCTTAGCATGAATTATAATATCTATCCAAAGTGCATTGTACCAAAGCTAACTTTTTTTATATACCTGAACCTGTAAATGCCCTGTTTCTAGTATGCTTACCATTCAAATCCTTTACTAGCTAATGAGAAAACATCTTTGGTGAACAGTCCTTTTCACCTTCCCAATTTTGTGTGGTTGCTACCCCAGCCACATTTTTGCTTCCATATTGTATGGAGGGGGGTTAAGAATTAGAGAACAGGGGTTTTGGTTCAACCGTAAGAGCATTAAGTGCACGTCATGAATTCGAGTCGTGCATTAGACGAAGCTTAACATTTAAGTGGAGAAGAGTAGATGAGTGGATCCTTTGATCCATTGAATTTAGAATCGTGGACCAATTGACCTTCAAGGATTTCTGAAATATTCCAAACAAAACAAGCTAAGAAAATAGAAGAAAAGGACAGGAAGTTATCAGACAATTCAAGTTTCGCTCGACAATCCATGGAACAAAACAGTGTCAAAATGAAATATAAAGTGGACAAATAGGATTGTTTAATGGCAATCCATGTTACCCAAGACCCCTTCAACAGTGACATCTCAAGTGTGTCCTTTTGTGGGGAGGACAAATTGGATAACCCAAAAATGGATTGTCAAATGAGAAAATAAAGGACGGCCACGGTAGTCAGATACTATATATATATATGAGATTCTAGTTCCTCTGGAAATGTCACCTAAAACTTTCACAATAGAGAAACAATAACTTGCACTTTTTTGGCACATTAGAAGAATAAGAATGAGCAAGAACAGTCAAAAAACAGAAGTGATATGTGGGAACTATTTTGCCAGAGTGAAGAAGATCATGAAACATTTTGAAAAGATGTTTCTCCAGAACATCAGCAACTGGAAGAAATGGAAAGCTCAAGTTAAAACTTCAACAAAGAAAGGGCACTTCTCGGTGCTTGCTCTAGGGGTGAATGCAGGGCCAAGGAAATTTTCAGTGGCTTTAGATTATCTTTCTCATCCTACTTTTATCAAGTTACTAGAAGAAGCAGAAAGAGAATTTGGATATTACCAGCAAGGTGTGATAGTCATACCATGTGAAGCCAGTGAAATCCAGAGACTTCTTTTACGCTAAGATCGGCATACCATGCTGCAGTACATAAGAGTTAAAAATCGTGTGCAACTAAATGAAAACAGTGAAAAGAAGTACAGAGAAGTTATGTGTTTTGAGGTACCAAAAGGAAAAAAAATTGATAACTACAGTGCTCATTGCATGTATGTTAGTTTGTGTTGCATGATTGTTTCAAATAAACGAAATGCAAAAAACAACTAAAACTTGGATGAACACAAATCATTATTTTCAAATTTAATCCTCGATCGTATTAGCTGTAAATTGAAATGGGGCTGCCACTCCCTGAATTTTCCATTAGATGAGTTGGAAGCAAAATATTCATAGGAAAATGATACAGCTAACGGTAGATCATAGAAAAGGAACACACTTAGTTTTCTTCCCTTCTGGATTTACACCAAATGCATTTTGTTGGTGATTAAATTGTGGCTTGAGTAAGAAACTTGGTGCTTCATGTGTTGTGGGCCTTGTGGCTGCACAACTGAATTTAGCCTATCCAAGGCATTGTGCAGATTGTTGCCTCATTGAGTTTCACAAATCAGTTAAGCAGGCAACTAAAACCATTCACTATAATTCTATAGAAATAGCATAGTGACATTAAATGGTTTATTGATAAGGCACTGAATGAGATAGAGTGCAGAGTATTTAACAAAAGTAATCAGTGAGTCAAGAATGACACTGAATTGTGTTTTATGAACAACATAAGAGAATCCCCTAAAACAAAATCTATTTGCAAGATGATTCAGTCCAAAGTAATTCCAATAAACCATTCACTAAGAAGCAGACAGCGGCAAATAAGGCTGGTAGAAGTTCTGAACAAAAAAATAATCTCTTAACCATAATGTAGTAAATAGTACAAGTGTACAGCCACAATTTTAGGGCATGAAATCACAATAGCAACAAATTAACATGATCGAAAATGTCTATTTCTGCAGTAGTAGAAATCTGATGGAGTTCATAGTCAATCTCAAAATCTAAGTATCATAACATATAACAACAACCTGATCTTTACAAATGATGCACCTAGTTTAGATATCCAGCAGTAACTGAGAGCACGTGGAATGAGTTAGAAATTAGTTGAATAAAACTATCAGAAATATATTCATGTTGTAGAATTCTTTACTGTTTATACTTCAAATAAAAAAAGGCATCCATCTTAGTGGGAGGAATTCATAGTGCAGCTCTTCATCTTTTGAAAGAATGACCAGATAAAGATTTAAGCATACCAACAAATGCAAGAGACAAAATTTCACAAGGTTCTAGAGAACACCACAAAAAATAACCTGGATAAGGCAACTTCAGCAAATCAATGATGGCAAAGGTTGGAAGAATTGCAAGAAATGCCATAAGTATGCTTTTTTCGCAAGTAGTTTTCATGATAATAGTGCCGCTGACAAAAGCGTAATGAAGAATCAAATTATCATTATATTTATTCATTGTTCTACTTCCAAGTGGTTGTGGGATCTTTTCTGCCAAATGGGGCTCTCCCTTCACCACACCCATGGAAATAATCTACAGGGTTCATAACTATCCCAAACTTTTCGCATTCACCCATATATTCCCCAACTGTCCGACTATTGCTAAGCAGTTTTTAGATACCAAACTAATCTCCCCAGAAAGTATTTTAATGTGGCCAATTTCCCTCTTTTGCAATTAGCTTCGCTACAGCCCATGTTGGTCAGGCTAATTGTCCTAAGAAACATCTGATCCGTGGAAATATTTAGCACTTATTAAACAAACTATACTATCACCTTAGATTGACTTATGGAGGAGTTTTGCTCATTAGCCATTATACTTTATTCCAGCTTCATGAATACAATAGAACGCAAAAACTCTCTCTGTGATCTAAGCAATCACTGATGATCATGATGCTCTGATCTTGTCAAATTTAACTGCAATTTAAGCACCTATCAGATTGGCATAATGACGCCACAAACAGTTGCTTACATTGGTCTGACAGAAATAGCAAGTGGTAGACTCGTGAATCAAAACTGTGAAGGAACAGGCAGAAGAAGAGCAAAACTTAGGTATTCATGGAAAGTAGAAGATAGGGATCTGTATCATAGGAGAAGCATCATATTATGTTAACTCACATCTCCTAGGTTAAAAATGACTGTATTTTCATGGGGACGCTGGCGATAACAGAGGGGGTGGGAGGTAGGAGTATGGCACTCTAGCAGATTACAGCTACACTGTTCCAAGCTACACATGCCAGAACATCTCCATGATTAGTTTATTCATTTGACAAAGGAAAGCCAAACACTAAGCTAAAAGTAAAACGACATATCAACTGTTTGAAGAATGGATATATTAGTTGTAATTTGGTTCCTTGGCTTGTTCACTTTTATATAATTAATACAACACTCCATTTTGGTACCCAAATTAGTGCTTCATCTATTTTTATTCCCCAAATTATTACAGTCCGCAGTTTTACGTCCAATTTACAAGAAAAATAAAAGAATCACAATCATCCAACTTCAAAAAAATACACGATCCAGTTGAAAATCCTTGATAGTTTTCATTTTTATTCATACTTCCTCCTTTTTCATCTGTTTGATAAGATAAAGGAACGAATCAATAATGGAGAATTAAACAACTAACCTCCAAAAGTGCTTTGCACTACATCAGACTTCATCATAGACTTGTGACATTCACAGGACAACTATAGTTTGACTGACTTCTACCTAGCCTAGTTAAGTGTTGATCTTCCTAACAGAATATGAAAGAATCCATCAAGCTAGCCATTCATGAGCTAATTTACAACTGAGTCAACTCCTGCTGGTTTCCCATAGCTTGCCGAAGTATCAGCTTTTCTTGTCATCTTTCTCTTCATCCCGCCTGAACCCTGATGCTGCTCTCTGAGACTCAATCACAGAGAACTCTTGTGCTTGAGTCTCAGATCTAAAGAATCGCACAAGACTTTCTTATCAGGTTATACTCTAAACAGACAACATGCCTCATGTCAGGAGGACTTTTCTCCATGTCATATCCGGTTTCAGAAGGATCATCCTTCATTGCCTCAATTGCAGTAGAAAACAGCCCCGGTATGGAAACGTGGTTTTTGTCTGTTTCATTGGAAAGTTTAGCTGCAAGAGCAACTGCAGCTATATCTTTTCTCCAGCTTCTGAAGGCATTGCAAGACATGGCTTTTCTCATGCACTAACACTTGATCCAATCCTAACACCATAGTTGATGCCTCATCTGAACCATTGCATACCAATCGCTGTTGTAAATTCAACAAAGACCTTTCTGCCTTGCTAACTCAATTTTATCAGCTCGGGGTTGGAGGCTCTTTTGTTCCATGGAAAGTTATGTATGTAAGTATGCCGGTCAGGAAATGCAGGCAGCCATAAAGGTATATGCTTAAATGCTGGTGTTCACCCATTCGTAATATCGGCCTTCTATCTTTGACTACAGGAAAATGCGGAAGACGTTGGAAAAAGGGGATGTTTTGAGCTAATTTCACATACTCAACAATCTCCCCGATAATACGAGAATCGGATGATCAACAATGGTTCACTCTGATGCACCTGTGGACGCAGCCATATCCTCTAATCCTTCAATTACATCAAAGAAATTAAAGTCTTGCCAAGGTAGCATATGTAATTAAGGGGTCGTTTGGTTATCCCAATGCAATAACTTTATCTATCCCATTCCCGTACCAAAAGACCCATAACTGTAATATCAGCAATAAACTCAAGAGCTGGTTCATTGAAACCTTAAAATCCAATAATTTCACATACATTCTCGATATTTCTCGACCATTTGAGCTCTTTCTTGCCTATCATCAACAACCCTTTTTCCCTTTTTCTCTTTCACCTCCATCGTTCATATTCAAAATCTAGAATCCTTGAGGAGCTTTTCCTCAAAAATCTTACCTTTCAGCTCAAACATTGGCTTACTTGTTGAACACAGAGTGCCCCTAACAAAAAGAAGCATAAACAAATTATTCAACAAACAAAATACGGAGCTGCAAATCCCTATCCCTATCACAACCCGCAAAGCGTGAAACCCTAGATACCGGATTGCATTATCGACCAAACGAAAAACTCTAGCCCGTGTAGAAGGGACCTCTTGGAAGCGACTGAAAGAGTTAAAATCAGAGCTGAGGACTTTTATTTGTTGATCATTACAGCTTCTTTGGATTGTTTTTACTTATTGTATTGCATTTTGACAATTATTTAAATTTTATTGTGTGTACAAATAATTTTTATGTAATAATTGATTCCGTGTTTTTTTTATCTGTATTTATTTTATTGTATTTTTATTTTGTTTTTTTAAAAAAACTTTTTATCTGTATTTATTATATTGTATTTTTATTCTAACTTTTTAACCCCTCATATTCTATTTTTTGATATATTGTATTAATATGAAAGAAATACAGCATTGTATTTATCTATTCCTAAATTCTAGAATAATTACTTGCCTTCCTCATCAAACGACAAGCCAAGTTTCACTTTTATTTTTTATTTATTGATTGATTAATTTATTTTTTAAAAAACAAAAAGAAGAGGGGAAAAGAATATGAATAAATTAAGCACAGTACAATATTCTAGACTGAGGATACGTGCTCATTTGAATAGACACAAGAACACTGAGACATGGCTTCTCTTTTCCATCTTCCTTCATCTCTCACATTCCGCAACATTTATCACTCTCCTCCTTCCAATCCCATCAATCCATCACATTCCCATTTCCGATTTTCAGTCCGGAATGAAAACCCACCTCCCCAATTATCCAAAATTTCAGAATTTTCATCCAAGACTTTGAATTTCTTGCTCTCTGGTTCTTTAGCTCTTGCTCTCTCACTCACAGGTCATTACCTTTTCCCTAAAATTATTGTTTCATACGTTGTCTTTTTGGCGTTTCTACAATTGGGTTCTTGTTAAATCTTACAATTTCGACTTTATTTGCTTGTTTCGCATCCTAAAGATCGTTAGAACTGTAAATTGATGCTCGGAATTTCCTTTTTTTTTTCTTTTTCCTGTACCTATGTTGTAAAAGCTTAGATGGGTTGTAAAATTTTGCAAAAGCGAGTTTTGAGGAATTCAGAGTAAGCAGATAGCTCAATATGAGGACTGAATTATCTGGGAGCTGATAGTTAAGTTTGATTTGTAATAAAATCTATCTTAATTGTGATTGTTCTCCCTCTTGTATGAAGTATAGGTCCTCATGGAATACTTTGTAGCTAATGTAAATATTGATTTGAGATACATGAAGTCCATTTCATGAATATGCTTATGTGAGTTTCCCAAAGTATAGCGCGTGCAAAGCGAGGATAAAGGAGGAGGGTTGCCTTAGGTTCAAGGTCAGCATATAAGTAATGTGCTTATGACGAATACTCTGTAGGATTCATACAGTCAACTCGAGCTAGGATAGTTGATTGATTGATAAATCCACCCATCATAAAAATTTGGTTTATAGCACCTAAGGGTGTGATTCAGTGGCCAATGAATTGAGTTGAGAACCATGAGGTCTCAGGTTTAATTCTCAAAAGAGGCAAAAAAAACTAGGTGTTCTCTTCCTATATGTTCAACATTGGGTGGGAGCAAGTACTTGTGGAACTAGTCGAGGTGCGTGCAAGCTGAACCGAACACCACAATGTAAGAGCTTAAGTTGTCCATAAGAGTGAGCATCCAGTGCAACTTGTAAATAGGATCAATTTCTTGAACCAGACATAAATTTATGCTTCGCGTCGAAAGTATTGGGTACTGGGTTCAGGTGAACTAGGTACCACAAGGCTACATCCACCTCTGTCTTGAACTCTCACTCTCTAGCCAGATGCATGCTGCTCTAAACTATTTGATTAGGTTCTTACGTTTCCTTGTCCTAACAATCCTATAATCTGCACCTAACATTTGATAAGTGATTTCTGATCTTCAACATCTTGCTTTTCTTCTGTAAGAAACAATACCATATTACTTTTCAAATGTAGCTAAGGGAAAGCAGACTGCTGGCTTCAACAGCCATCATCCAAAACTCTAACTTGAGACCTGAAATTATCATATAGAGCTCCTCTTTCCAGCCTTAGTTACCCCTATGAACAAGACATTCTGCACGTGATGCCAAATTTTCCTGGGGATGGGCCAGAGAAGTATTGGATAAATACATGCTTCCGGTGGAATCTCCAAAGAAGTTCTCTAGTTTAGCAACAAAAGAGAACATCTTGTAGACCTTAATGGCATTGAATTATGTTAGCGAAGATATATTCACTTGATTTAAAATGTTGAAATGGCACAGCATTTGAAGTCATTCTGGTATCATCTTACTTCATAAATATAAAGTAAGTGCTATCTTAACAATTGGAATGTTAGTAGTTCCTATTAAATTAATATAATTCTTGGTTAATTCTTTCTTATTTGCATAACTATGATTTGCTTCTTGTTTATGTCTTACGCTTATGCTTCACTGTTCCCATCTATATGCCAGAATCTCTTTCCATCCAGAAAAAATGATACTTCTTGAGCTTCTCAGATGCTCTTTTCAGTTATGAAGGGAATGAATAATTTTCTGTTTCAGCAGGGAATGTGCTTCAGAAAACTGCCGAATATGTTTTTCTGGATATGTTCTAATTCTTAGGAAATGTGTGCTTTGATACTTCTGGATTTATTTTTTTTGATTAGTATGTTGAGTGAAAAAAACCCTTACCATTGTAGGAGTTGGTATTGCTGAGGGAAAGGTTGGGGTGAACAAGCCGGAATTGCTTCCTAAGGAGTTTACTCCTGTTATTGATGTTGCTGGCTTCCTTTCGGATGGTCAGGTGTGATTTATGGTCCCTTGATAGGAGAGGCATTTCATTGTGCTTATGCTCCACAACATACTTCCTTGCCTTGCCTTGATTCCTCTCTAATTTATTTTCTCTGCTAAAAGACTTTGGATACACGGTTTGAGAATATTGCCCTTCTAATGCATGAATTTGAATCTAAAAGCAAGGACTTTGGTTTCTTGCATGCATTATCTTTTCCTATGCTTAGTAATGTTTACTTGAACTGAAAGATCTTCTATTTCATATGAAAGGAAAAAAAAAAGCTCATGATTATTACTAGTTTACAGGAGAAAAGACTTGCACAAGAGATCAGAGATATAGAAAAGGATACTGGTTTTAAGCTGAGAGTTTTAGCTCAGAACTACCCTGATACGCCTGGTACATATACTATTATTGGTGTCTAACTATCTCCCAGCTTAGTTAAACTTTTTTAAAAGTGTAATGGTGATGTTTCAAACTTTCAATGCTATACTCACAGGATTAGCTATTAAAGATTTTTGGCAAGTGGACGACAGGACTATAGTTTTTGTTGCTGATCCTACATTTGGTAAATATGCCAGAAATCCTTCTTTTTGAGATTAAAATCTCTGCTGTTGAATTATTTTCTGGTGCTTATTGTGCTTCGCTCAGGAAACATACTGAATTTCAACGTTGGAGCTACTGTGGATCTTGATATTCCACGTAGCTTCTGGAGCCGTTTGGCAGGGACATACGGAAACATGTTTTATTGGAAAGAAAAGGTAAAACTGTTAATTTTCCTTTTCCCTTGAGTTACATTTTGGAGTTTTTGAAGATTGAATCTTGTCTAAATCTGATGTGTGAAACAGGGTGAAGATGCGTCTATTGAGGCTGCTGTTATGGCAATATCAAGCTGCTTGAGAGAACCAGTTGGCCCGAATAATTGCTCGGAGGTAAAGTAATATCTAAATAGCACTGCAGAACTTTGTACATTGATCTCTGTACATTGTATTTCTCGATAAGATATATATCAAAAGCGGGACGAACAATTCAGTGTTGTAAAATGTGTTGTGTATTGCCCATTGTAAGAAGAAATAAAAAAGTGTGACAGAAGCAATAGACCATTTATCGTCTTGTGATATTGGCTCATTGAACCCCACTGGCTTCCCCTATTCAGACAGAAAGAGAGACGTTGTTGTCTTTTAAGGACGTTGGGGAATTGCATTCTATTTTGAAAGAAAATTTCACAGGTGAAGTCTTGGAGTAACAGTAAAGCTGTCTTCCTGTAACCTATAGATCATGGTTCGAGCCGTGAAAGCAACTACTAATGCTTGCATTAGAGTTGGCTGTCTACATCACACCCCTTGAATGCGGCCTTTCTCCAGACCTTGTGTAAATGCAAGATGCTCTGTGCATCGGACTATCATTTTTAAAGAAAATTTCACACTAACGGTCTCTCGCTTTTACGAAGAAAACAACATGCATATAGTGTTTTCCCTGATAATATACTCTATATTTGAATAATTCATCTGAGAACATAATATTTAAACAATGGAGAGCATAAAAAATGTTCTTAAACTATGTGAAATTGAACAAAAATGTTCACTGTTTATAATTTGGTTCAAAAATACCTTTGCTATTAATAGTTTGGTTCAAAAATGTCTCTGATGTTAATTGCTTGGTCTAAAATGCCCCTATTGTTATTCCCTTCGTTTCAAAATAGGTGGTGTTTTTATCTTGAGTACACCCCTTAAGAAAATTACTCATCCCTAGATATAAAAATGTATTTTTACCCATTTACCCCTAATAAATATCTTGAAAAAGATGCAACTCTTTAATATTTTTTTTGATTTTGTAAAACTCTCTTCACTTAAATAAGGATAAAATTGAAAGAACGTCATTAATGTCTTCTTGATTATGTAAAGCACCATTTATTTTGAAACAAAATCAAAAGGCTAAAACACTACTTATTTTTAAACGTAGGGAGTATTTTATAATTTTTTTTGTCCAAAAGTAAGAATATGGGTGTTTTTGGACTAAACTATTAACGGCGGGGCATTTTTGGATCAAACTATTATTGGAGGGTATTTTTGTTCAATTTCACATAGTTTAGGGGCATTTTTATCCCTTTTCCTTTAAACAATTATGAGTCACAGTAACTAAATCTTTTTCTTTAGCCTATTTATTAATTTAACCCATTTTAACATTCTCAAATTCATCTTACTTTCAAATCTGAAGCGGTAACATTCTCTTAAATTGAAATTGAAAGAGTAAAAAGAAATAAAAGTAGAGCAATGCAAAGGATTAAAGATCCAAGATCTAGATAGAATCTTAAACAGTTTGTTAAAATGACCTTATATAATTCGCCAATACTAGTAATTTGTTTTCAGTTATAAAGTATAGGTAACTAGATAATATTCTCAATAAAGTTCAAGTTACTGGTTGGTATAAAATTTGTACAATGTGGCCACCTACAAGTAAATCTTTACAACAATGGTTACTTGGTAACTAATTACCTGCTATTGCACATGTTAAACTACTTCTACAATGATAGGTAAAATATCTTTACACTGTCCTCGGTTAGCGATAAGATCTGCATACATTCTATCTTTCTCAGATTGTATTTTATGGAATTACATTGAATCTGTTGTTATTGTTGTCGTCATTATATATAACTTACTATATGAACATAATGGAGAAGCACGATAATTAATTTTTTTCAATCTTGAGCTGCAAAATAATCTTATCTAATTCCTCTGGTGGACAAGGAATTTCCAAAACACCCTTCTGTCTGAATCCATATTCTTCTTCAGCCTTCCTTAATAACCTCAACAATGTTGGACTTTTTAGCCAATTCAACTCTAAAACAAACCTTTTTCTCTGCTCCTTAGTATTGACTGCAAAAATAGCAAAATGTCCTTCCTTCACATCATACGGTACAACTTGTTCATCATCTTCTATCGGCGTTTCTGCGAATTCAACTCCATTTTCGTCATCACCACGGGGCGAAAATTGAAGAAGATGAGTCTTGATGAGCTTCTTGATTAAAAGCTTAAGTATTATCAAGCCTTTGATTCTTTCTCCTCCAATTATCTTGAACATTTTTTTTTTTTGAAGTAAAATTTGTGAGATAATGTGATGGGAGAAGTTGTAGGGAAGAGGGGATTTTATAATTAGCTAGTGTAGGAGAAGAGAAGGGAGCAAAATGAAATTTCTGAGAGGCTTCAATAATGGGGTCCATTTACATATATAAGTTGCCATCCTTGTGTAATTGAAACATTTAATTTGATGGGTCTTTTTCCTGATTTAATTTGCCAGTTATTAATATGTTATCCCAATGTCTATTACTAGTGGGAAAAAAAGATGCATGTATTTGTTGAATAATATCTTCTGGTCATGTAGTGTCACGGCAGCCAGAGGCGAATTTATCCTTAGGGTTAGAGTCACGAGTATTCGATAACTTTGAAAAAATGTATGTATATATGTTTATATAGTTTAAATAATGTATATATTTCTCTTGCATTGGTTGATTTAGGGTGCACGACCCGACTTTAGTCGAGTTCACCTAGATTCAATTCTCACTTAAGTATTTTCGTGAATTTCAATATTTTGACATTTTAGTAGTTATAATCCAGTTTTTTTGTTTTCTTAATTGCTTTTTATCTTATTTTCAGAGAG
>JACEIK010001929.1:187790-203698 GCA_018107945.1 Datura stramonium
AAAGTAATCAGGTGTCATCCGTATGCTAATACAACAGATCTCCAAAGACGATAAATAAGAAGACAAACGAGAAATAATATATCAAAAATGACACAATAGTTTAACGTGATTCGGTCAATCTACATATATTCATAAGAGCAGATGAACAATCCACTATATAAAAAAAAGGTACAAGATATCGAGACAAGTAACATCACAAAATTCACTAAGAATAAAAAGAGGTTCACACAAGTATTACACTATCACTTGTATCTCGCAAATTCCCACCTAAACAAAACTCTCAAAGCCCTAGGACTACGTTATGGATGTTACTAAGTTAGGAGGAAGAGACCTTAATTTATAGAGTCCAAAATCCTTTCCTACAAGAAAAAGCTGGATTAGCCAAATATGAAAAATGTGTGTTCCTTATATGAAAAGGGAAATTTAATTATAGTAAAAAAGTCAAGACAAACACCCAATAACGTACACTCCTTATATGATCTTGGACGATCCTCCCCTCATAAGCCTACGGCGATATTGTTGATTACCAAAGGATTAGAGTTTGTTAGGCAACAGTTAGCAAATAATTAGTTAATCTGTTAGAGTTAGTAGTTAAGAGTAAGTGACTCACGTGTTGAGCACGTGAGTACACAGTGTCGGTGGAAATATCTGTATAAAGGAGTGTAGGGAGAGAAACAGAGGTAGCTTTGGCAGAATGTAAAATTTCTGGAGTCTTTTTCCTCATCTGCTTGAAATCGACTCATCCTTCTTCCTCTTCTTCTACTATGCTTGCATGACTGTTTGTCCAGTTTTTACATGGTATCAGAGCGAGTTAGAGTGATTAGAAATTGGAAGAGGATTTCGGTAGAAAATTGAAGATCGAGCAGAAGCAATAATGGCAGAAGTGAGTTCTGTTGAAATCACAGAAGATCAGCAAATCGATCAAAACCATCTGTTACATTTGCAGGCTTCGGATGTTCCTAGAGTAGCCTTGATTCCTACTAAACTTACAGGACCAGAAAATTATAGAGTATGGAGTAGATCGATGCGTTTGGCTCTTTTGGTCAAAAACAAATTAGGCTTTGTGGACGGCTCATGTACGAAGAACTTGGACAAAGGAAATATGGAAGCAAGATGGGAGAGGTGTGAGGCTGTTGTTATGTCATGGATAAGTGCAACAGTGGCACCGGAACTCTTAACAAGCATAGTCTATGCTCCTAATTCGAGGAAGATCTGGGCAGATTTCAAAGAGAGATTTGATAAGTCAAATATCACAAGAATTTTTCATCTATGGAAGGAAATCAGCATGCTATCACAGGGAACAGACTCTGTGACCACATACTATTCGAAGATGAGAGATATGTGGGATGAAATGGATGTCATGATTCCGTCGTCTTCATGTGAATGTGAGCAATCTAGGAATCATGTTGAACATATGAAACAACAAAGGTTGTTACAATTTCTAGTTGGGTTGAATGATAGTTATGCGCAGGTGAGAAGCAATCTACTATTGAGTTCTACAATTCCTACTGTAAATCAGGCTTATGCTATAGTTGTGCAAGAGGAAAGTCAGAGGTTGTTAAGCACTTCAGATGGTGGAAAGGAGGCATTAGTGATGGCAGTTGGGAAGCAATATCTAACTCAACAGAAGGAACAAATTATAAGGAGTCAGTTAATAATCAGAATCAAAGTTCAAATACACACAGAAGGAAGATAGGGATTATATGTGAGCATTGTGGTTTTAAAGGGCACACTAAGGAGAGTTATTATAGGTTGGTGGGATTTCCACCAGACTTCAAAAGTAAAAGGAAAGCACAGAATNGGCTTATGAATCGTTTTCCCCAACGCAGTTTTAAAGGGCACACTAAGGAGAGTTATTATAGGTTGGTGGGATTTCCACCAGACTTCAAAAGTAAAAGGAAAGCACAGAATGACAATTTTGCACCAAAAGCACATAATGCAACAGCTGAAGTAGGTGAACACTCATAGGTGAATGGAGTTTTCCAGGGTGGTTATTTCACTAGAGAGCAGTATGAGGAGCTGATGAACAAAATTGACAAGCCAACAACTACAGGTAGCTGTAGAGAAGATGTGAATAGTAAGTTTTCTTCCCATAATGAGATAGCTGGTGTTGTTGAATGGATTGCAGATTTAGGTGCAACTCATCATATTACAAAGTCTGAGAAATGTTTTAAAAAGGCTAGGAAAATAAGTGATTTACAAGGTAACCAAGTACAAGTACCAACAGGGAGTAAAACACAGGTAAGCAATGTAGGAGAAGTTACCTTGTTAGGACAATACACATTGAAGAATGTGCTTCATGTGCCAGAATTTAAGTTCAGCTTGCTATCAGTTTCTAAGCTGGCCAGGGATCTTAAGTGTTCAGTTTCTTTCTATCCTGGCTTGTGTGTACTGTAAGCCCTTTTCACTGGCAAGGTGATTGGGATTGATAAAGAGACAGAGGGACTTTACATATTGAAGGATCATCTCACACCTATGGTAGATTCAGTTGTAAGACAGGGAGATGATATGAGAAAGGAAATAAATTTCAACTTGTGGCATTTGAGACTTGGACATCCTTCCCCAGGAATTCTGAAACAAATTGCAAGCTTGCAGAATAAAAATGCAGTAGTTATGCATCAAGACTGTATGATTTGCCCTTTAGCTAAACAGTGCAGATCATCTTTTCCTTTAAGTAATAGTACTTCTAATGCTCCATTTCAGCTTGTACATATGGATGTTTGGGGACCTCATAAGCATTCTACATATGATGAAAAACATTACTTTGTTACTATTGTGGATGATTACAGTCGATTTACTTGGGTTTCTCTTTTACAATCTAATAAAGAAGTATGTGTGGTGTTAAAAAGTTTCATTTCCCTGGTCAATACACAGTTTGGTACAAAGTTGAAAGTTTTAAGATCTGATAATGGCTCAGAATTTTTCAGTAATCAAGTGGATGAATTGCTGATTAACCATGGAATTGTACATCAGAGTAGTTGTCCTTACACTCCACAACAGAATGACATTGTTGAAAGAAAATATAGACATATACTTGATGTAGGTAGAGGATTGAAGTTGCAGTCACAGATTCCTGGTAAGTTTTGGGGATATTGCATATAGACTTCAGTCTACCTCATTAATAGATTGCTTACTGGTGTTTTAAGAGGGAAATCTCCTTATGAAGTTCTATATGGTCATCCTCCTAAGCTTGACCATTTGAGAGTATTTGGGTGTCTGGTCTTTGCTAGTGTGTTACCTAGACAAGACAAATTTGCTGCTAGATCAAAGAAGGTTGTATTAGTTGGTTTTTCAGATACTCAGAAAGGGTATAAACTCTATGATCTTGAGTCTCACAGTTTTTTTGTCAGTAGGGATGTGATCTTTAAAGAGAATTGTTTTCCTTTCAAAGACGAGCCAGATCAGTTTGATTGTTCTATTTTTTTCTTCTCCTTCATTTCAAGTTCCTACTGAGTTAGCTCCTCCTATAGAGACAAATGCAGGTTCTTCCTCACCTGGTTTGTCTGGTGACATTACTGCAGAGGTTTCTGCTTCCACTTCCCCATTAGAGGAAGCTGCAGCTGAGGTGGATAACCTCATATCTGATCCTATTGTTCCAGATCAGATTCAAGATTCAGGTTTGCTGATTCCATTTTCAAGACACAGAAGAACTGGTAGGATTACTAAGCCTCCTATTTGATCTAAGGACTATGTTTTATCTGCCAAGCCTACTGCATATTCTATCTCAAATCATGTTAGTTATGCTAGAGTGTCTCCTAGTTATCATGCTTATTTAAGCAGCTTCTCCGCAGTGGTTGAGCCACATTCCTTCCATGAGGCTTGTCAAGATCCTAGGTGGGTGACTGCAATGCCACAAGAAATGAATGCTCTTGAGGACAATCAGACTTGGTTCATTGTTTCTCTTCCTGCTGGTGTGCATCCTATTGGATCCAAGTGGGTGTATAAGGTAAAGTACAAGTCTAATGGAGAGGTGGAGAGGTTTAAAGCTAGACTAGTGGCAAAGGGTTATACTCAAAGAGAAGGTCTTGACTATCATGAAACTTTTTCTCCAGTTGTAAAAATGGTATCTGTTAGAACTGTCATCAGTCTTGCAGCTTCTAAAGGCTGGGATCTTTGGCAGATGGATGTTAATAATGCTTTCCTACAAGGTGATTTAGATGAAGATGTGTATATGGAACTTCCACAAGGGTTCCATAGACAGGGGGAGAATAGAGTCTGCAAATTGAAAAAATCTCTCTATGGTCTTAAGCAGACATCAAGACAGTGGAATATCAAACTAACAGAGGCTCTGAAGCAGGCAGGATATATTCAGAGTGTGTATGATCACTCACTGTTCATTAAGAAGACAGCCATTGACATAGTCATCATTTTGGTTTTATGTTGATGACTTACTCATCACAGGAACTAGCACGCAGTTGATATTGGAAGCTAAACATACACTCAATCAGAATTTCAAGATGAAGGATTTAGGTGCCTTGAGATATTTTCTGGGCATTGAAGTTTTAAGATCTAAGGAGGGTATCTTATTGAATCAAAGAAAATATGCACTGCAACTCATCTCAGATAGTGGCCTTAGTGGTGCTAATGCAGCAACAACTCCTTTAGAGCCAAATCACAAGTTTACCAGTCTAGAATATGACTTGCATATTGGAAACAAAGATAATGCAGAATTTATAGACATTACTGCCTACCAGAGACTAGTAGGAAAGCTACTCTATCTTACCATTACTAGACCAGATATCTGCTTTGGAGTGCAGGTGTTGAATCAATTCATGCAGCATCCTAAGGTGTCTCATTGGGAGGCAGCTCTTCGAATGGTAAGGTATATCAAGCAATCACCAGGACTAGGTGTATTACTGAGGAAAGGAGATACAAATCAGCTTACTGGATTCTGTAATTCAGATTGGGCCTCGTGTCCCAATACAAGAAGATTAGTGACTGGCTATGTTGCGAAGTTGGGGGAATCTGTGATTTCATGGAAGTCCAAGAAACAACCAACTGTGAGTAGAAGCTCAGCAGAGGCAGAATATAGAAGCATGGCAGCTTTGGTGGCAGAACTGATCTGGCTAGCTAGAATATTGAAGGAACTTAATGTTCAACCAGTTCTACCTATTCACATTTTCAGCGACAGCAAAACAACAATTCAAATAGCTAATAATCCAATGTTTCATGAAAGGACCAAGCACATAGAGTTGGATTGCCATTTCATAAGGGAGAAAGTGAAGTCAGGGTTCATCATGCCACAATATCTAAGTACGAAAGAACAACTGGCTGATTTGTTAACTAAAGGATTAGGGACAAGGCAACATCAACTTTTGTTATCCAAGCTGGGAGTTCTTGACATTTTTAAGCCCCAGCTTGAGGGGGAGTGTTGATTACCAAAGGATTAGAGTTTGTTAGGCAGCAGTTAGCAAATAATTAGTTAATCTGTTAGAGTTAGTAGTTAAGAGTAAGTGACTCACGTGTTGAGCACGTGAGTACACAGTGTCGGTGGAAATATCTGTATAAAGGAGTGTAGGGAGAGAAACAGAGGTAGCTTTGGCAGAATGTAAAATTTCTGGAGTCTTCTTCCTCATCTGCTTGAAATCGACTCATCCTTCTTCCTCTTCTTCTACTATGCTTGCATGACCGTTTGTCCAGTTTTTACAGATATAAAGACAAAATTGATATTGATCTTCTTTTCCTAAAATCACTCTCATATTTTATTGCGGATGGGATCAACACTAGACTTTTAAAAGTTTAAGTTAAATATATATCTTATATATTACGAATAACAGAATCAATACAGAAAGTTACATATAGTTGTAGGTCAGCTTAATATCATAATATAAGAATTCTTTACTTTGTCAATGCACAAATATCCATAACATAAACCTCTAAACAAAACATAGTAATGTATAAAACTAAGTCGAAATTACACAAACTATCATGGAAGCAACTATCTTAGTTTCCAATTTAGAGTTCCAAAATCTTGTGTAATTCCTCAGCAGGACAAGGGACTTGAAGAACACCCTTTTGTTGGAATCCAAATTCATCTTCAGCCTGTTTTAGTAATTTCAAGAATGATGGATTAGTGAGCCAATGCAACTCCACAATAAACCTCTTTGGCTCCTCCTCTGGACTCATTCAAAATATTGCAAAGTGTCCTTCTTTAATATCATTAGGTACCTCTTCTTCTTCATTAATATTTGCTCTTGGGGTTTCTACAACAGCATGAGATGATTGATGCCTAATATTGGAATATTTGGGAATAAGTTGAAGATGAGTCTTGAGTTTTCTCATGATAAGCTTAAGCATGACCATGCAATTGCTAACTCTTTCTTTCCCCATTATAGAATTGTTGGTAAGGTTGGATATATAATTTTGTAGTAGGATATTTGTTTTGCTCTCCAAAAGAATAGTTTAGGAAGGCAATTTATAGAAGAAGTTGAGAATAGGCCAATAGGGTCCATTATTCCATATGCTTGCAACTTTCTTGAATTCAGAGTGCGAGGATCAAGTTAATTACTTTTAATATGCATTAAATTAAACATCAAGGTGTAATTATTTTGAAACCAAAATTTACATATATAAAAGTTACTTATAAAGTATTTCTCCCTCTGTCTCAACTTATGTGACACTATTTGACTTGATACGTAATTTAATTAAGAAAGAAAGACATTATGTAACTATAAATCTTTATATTAATGGTAAAATGAAAATTTTAAAGTAGACTTGTATTTAATTATAGAAAGGTGACATTTTATTTTCGACAAAAAAAAAAGGATATCTCATAAATTGAGACGGAGGGAGTTCTTTACCCATAAAATAATATAATTGAATTTGAAGACGAGACTCAAGGATACGTAGATTGAGATGATCAAATTAAACAATTCGATTGTTGTATATTAAATTGCTTAATATAAATTAAGAGATTAAGAAGGATAAATAAAATGATAACAAGTAAACAAAGGAACAAATTTAAGCCAGTTCTCTGCCATGGTTGTTCAGTGACATCACCAAAAAAATAGTAAATAATT
Source organism: Datura stramonium (assembly GCA_018107945.1). Classification (NCBI taxonomy): domain Eukaryota; kingdom Viridiplantae; phylum Streptophyta; class Magnoliopsida; order Solanales; family Solanaceae; genus Datura; species Datura stramonium. The sequence continues at coordinate 194,810 of JACEIK010001929.1, forward strand.
GTATTTCTAAACTTCTGAGTTGCTAGTTACAAAGCGTAAGTGTAATTGCTGGTGAATGATAAGAATCAGATATCTCATAATTGAGGGATAAGAGGATATTTATAGCTAAATCCTACGGGGCACTATTTGTGAATCTCACTCTCATAATGTCCCCTGTTTGCATGTTACTTTTGTTACAAACTGAATTACGTATCAGAATAATTAAATCTTAGATTCTTCAGAAACGGTTGAAATTTAAAATTCATCCTAACTTTTGCTAATTCATCTTTTAGTATCATGATTTCGAAGCTAGATGGACTAATGATATAAAATCCGCCTTTTATAACACAGTTTCGAATCTTTCTTGAGCGGGATCACTTTTACAAGCCATTTTCAAGAATAAGATCCGCTTGTTACTTCTGTTGAATCACATCTAATTTATCTCTTTTGCCACATGTCACTTTCTAATTTGCCTAACTAATAATTTCAATTTTTATCTCACTCAGAAGTATTATTATATCGAAGCGAAAAAAGTATTAAGAATACTATAATTTATAACAATTAATATAAAAAGCAAAATATATATAGAGAGAGTGTAAAATCTTCTAGAGGATATATGTGATTTTAAATTAGCTTTTGAGGGTAATGGAAATGCGGTACCTTTACATAAATGATATAGCTGTCCAACCTTTCGTATTGTACCTTAGTCCTACACTTGAACTAATTGTTCAAACGTACCCCATGTGATGTGTTGGGTGTACAAAAAATATATAAATATAAGAAAAAGCACTAAAAACATCGTTATTCTATCATATTTGTTTCATGAATACTTCCCCTTAATTTATTGAATCAGCACTGTTTCCTGTGATTTTCTTTAGGCTTAAAAATACTCTAAAACTAATGGAGCAAGAAGAATATTAACTTTTATTAAGCTCTCATGTATAATCCCATTAACATTAAAGTACAGTATAAAGAAAGGTTCTTGAGGGGTCTCCTCCTTTTCACTTTACTGAATGAGTACTATTTTCCTAATACTAATTGGGTCCCTTTGTTCCCTCTCCATCTTATGTACAATTAAATTTGTCCCAATCAACAATAAAGCAACTCCGACTAATTTATCCACTTTATAGTTATGTCCTCAAAATATGGACCACATGCAGGAAGCCTACATACTTTTGTATTTACTGATAATCAAATATATATACATGGTAGTGTATTAATATACCTACACAACTCGTCAAGATTCTAGAGACACACTCATAATACAAGAGAGTAATTAGTTAGTATTAGAGTTTTACATTGACATTAACTTTAACACTAAGACTCCTAATACAAGAGAGTAACTAGCTAGTGTTAAAGTTATATATTGACATTAACTCTAACACTAAAATTATTATAATCAATTAATACTTATCTCTAAGTGATCTTATCATGACCTTTATCATGATATATCTGGAATACTTCTCCTCAAGATAATGGGAAGTAGTTTACCACTCTTAGCTTGGATCAGAAGACTATGTGCTGATCCTTTGCTAGAGCCTTAATGTGAATGTCGACTAGTTGACAAACTGAGTGATTATCTATCCTTGAACTACCTTTTCTCTAACAAAATGAAAAATTCATTTCTAGCATGTAATACTAGATTTGTAGACATGTACAGTGCACTCATATTGTTTCAAAACAGTGTAGGAACATACTTGATGTATATTTTAATATCTTATATGATATAAGTCAGCCATGTGAGCTTAGATGTTGTAGTAGTTAAGGCTCTATACTCAGCTTCTGCACTTGATCTTGCAATTATGTTATGTTTTCGAGAGGACCAGAAAGTACAGTTTGCAACAAGATATATGTTGTAATTTATGGTGGATCTTCTTGTTATTGTACATCCTGCCCAATTAGCATCTAAGAAACCATATAACCTGAGGAAAGACTGAGATGTAATACACAAACTATGAGTAATAGTTCCTTTTACATATCTGAATATTCTCTTTATAGCCTGGAGATGCACAGAGTTTGGATTTTGTATAAACTGGTTGCAAGATTCATAACATGAGTTATGTCTGATCTAGACAGTATCAAATATTTCTATATTCCTACAATGCTTCTATATACTGAGGGATCGACTGAGTTCCAATAGCCTCCTGCAAACTCTGAGCTAAGGGAGTATGAACTGCCTTTGCATTGGCCATGTCCACTTTCTTGAGCAAGTCTTTAGCATATTTTCTTGATGTTACTTCAATATCTAAAAATAAGCTTAGTTGTCCAAGGTCATTCATGGCAAATTCAATGCTTAATTTCTTCACAACCTTATCTATTTTTTTTGAGATGCCACCTATCATAATTATGTCATCTATATTCAATAATATTGTCCCTTCTAAATTGTAAAGAGTAAATAGAGATAAGACAACTTTGCTGCATTTGAATCCAATATAAAGTAGATATAAGCCAAACCTCTAAAACCAGACTCTAGAGGCTTGTTTGAGAACATGCAATGCTTTTTTCAACTGATAGAGATATCCTGAATACTTTGGATCAACAAAACCTGGTGGTTGGTTGACTCATATACACTTGTTCTACAAGAAGTCCATGAAAAAATACATTTTTAACATCTAACTGTCTAATAGTCTAAAGTTGAGTAACCGCAACAAACAAAACAACTCTTATGGTAGTTGCTTTTACAACAGAACTAAAAATTTCTTCAAAGTCTATTTCCTTAAGTTGTGAGTAGCCCTTTGCAACTAATCTGACCTTGTATCTTTCAATTGATCCATATGACTTCATTTTGATTTTAAACACCCACTTAGATCCTATTACATTCATCTTAGAAGATCTAAAAATCAGAATGCAGCTCTTATATTTTACAGTGCTTGTAATTCCTGTTGTATAGCTGCCACCTAGTGTGAAGTGCTAAGTAACTTCTCTTAGTGACTTAGGTTTACTAGGTGTAACATTTGTCGTAGCTGCAGATAATGAAGTATGAGATAGTGATAAACACAAGTAGATCTGTCCAAAGTTGTTTTTGTCTTCCGCTGCGTGTTATGGATATCCTGCAATCCTACGGGGGGAAGGGAGTTGTTAGAGTCCCATATTATTTGTGTGATGGGAACATGTGGACTCCTTGTATGGTCTTGGGCAATTCTTCCCTGATAAGCTAAAGGCAATATAAAGACGGAATTGGTAGTAATCTTCTGCGTCCTAATATTGCTCTCATTTTTTTATTGCGGAATTTGTGATCAATATTAGACTTTTAAAAGTTTGAGCTAACGTATCTTACATGTTAAAAAGAAAAAAACAGAATTGTTACAGAAAGTTACATATTGTTTTAGGTGAACTTAATATCATGATAATGTAAATTAATATTCTTTACTTTGTCAATGCACAAACGTCCATAACATAAACCTATAAACTAAATATAGTAATATAACTAAGTCGAAATTAGACAAACTGAAAAAAAGAAAATTTGAAATTTTGACCTAGCATGGAAGGAACTATCTTAATTTCCAATCTTTAGTTCCAAAATCTTGTGTAATTCCTCAGTACAACAAGGAATTTGAAGAACACCCTTTTGTTGGAATCCAAGTTCATCTTCAGCCTGTTTTATTAAATTCAAGAATGATGGATTAGTGAGGCAATGCAGCTCCACAATAAACCTCTTTGGCTCTTCTTCTGGACTCACTGTGAATCCAGCAAAATGTCCTCCTTTAACATCATTTGGTACCTCTTCTTTATTGTTTGATCCGGTAGCTATCTGGATGAATTGGGTTTCAACCACAATATCATGTATTTAGGAACAGAATATACAAAGGTTTTCCAATAACTAGGGAAAGGGGGTTTGGCCTTTAGTTATAGAGTGTCCTCCGATCATAGCACAATAGTTATTGGGTTTAACTTATCCACACACACAATATTAAATATCAGGCCTTTCATTAATTCACCGCTTGCACCACATTACTATCCTTTCGGGCTATAACCAATTATTACATGTCCAAATTTTAACATCTTATGCATTCAAATCATAAAATCAATCATTAATACTTGCATCAGAATACACTGCATACGTAAATTACAAAAACCCTTCCTCTCAAGGGTAGTCCTTCTTCACATCTTTCATGAACACGGTATAATTTGTTCCAATCAAAAATATATATAAAAAAAAAAGTTATTGCATCTTATATGAGGGTTCTTAGAATTATAATAAAATTGTTTATGTGACTTCTAGGCGAATTGTGTGTTTGAACCATGATCATCAATCATTAATTTTTGTACCGAAGATAGATCGTACGCCTAAATCACATTACCTGAGGACGGTCCTTCTACCCATTTTTCATAAACGCCGTATATTTTCGTGCACCGAATCGACTATTTTCGCTCACATGAAGCTGATCACTAGAAGATGGAGGCCCCCCGGAGTCTCCTTTTCACATTTTCCTAGTACTATTGGGCCCTTTGTTCCCTATCCACATCTTATGTTATAAAGTATTAGATATTTGTAGAGGTGATAGAATTAATCTACATCTTTTTATTTATAATTCTCCCTAACATAAGTACAAATAGGATTGACTTTACTTATTTATACTTAACTAATTCAAGTCAACTCCTCCTTTTTCTCTTTAAAGATTCCTCTTTTTTTTATTTACTCTATCAACCTTAATTAACAATCTTGAACTAAATAGAAGGCCTTTCCAATTTAATTTTTCTTCTGTCATTCTCTACGATTTAAATCTCTTTTATAAGTAAATACTAGATTTTATTTCAATCATGTGCAAAGAAGAAACGTACTTTATGATAACTCACTGCTAAGAAATTATTATTTTTTCTTGAAATTTTTTATTGAAAAATGTTAAGCGGTTATTTCTACTAAAAAAGTAATAGTGTTTGCACGTGAAAAAATCATGAAGTTTCTCACTATTTCAATGAGAATCTGTTTCCCACGATACATTTTTTCAATAACTTGATTCGATGGAAAAATAAATAAAAAAATCATATTATATAACATAAATTTTTTATTAATTTATGATGAAAAAAATCTTTAATTCTAATGGTGATTTAAAGAAATAGGTAGGACTGTCAAACTGTACGAACATTTGAAGAGAGAGTGAAAAGTATTCTGCTCAATGGTGAATGGGACCATGTTGGCTAATAATAACATACAGGAATTGAGGAAAGTTAATTTGTCCCTTCTTTTGTTGGAGTCCCACATCACATGGTTGTGTGATTGGAACATTGACTCTTTATATAATTTTGGGCAATCTAATTTTTTATTTTTATATTATAAGTTAGTTTTTAAAATTGAGTTACACTTAATATCTATTTTTTTATTACGTTATCAAAACAAAGTCCATCCTAATTCACAACAATGTAGTCTTCTCAAAGAACATATACACTGCTAATTGGTGATGAAAGCAGTAATTCTAATATCAAAGCTTGGCAATTGTGCTGCTACAAAACTGAGCCCTTTTTCTTTAAATTCTAATGTTGATTACACCAATTTCAGTAAAAACCTCTTCTAGGAATCATTTCTGTCACTCTCCCTAGCTCTCAAAAAGTTAAAAGTTTCACATCTTGTCCCTACTTTTCATTTTCATATCTTATCTATGTATAAATTCTGCAAACAGCTTCTCAACTTACTATTTTACTCCTTCTCATTGTATAATCCAGGGCCCATGGTCCTTCGTGTGTGTGTGTTTATATATATAATAATCATATATAACGAGTGTATAATCTATGTATACTGGCTTAATAAAAGAATATTGCATTTGATCATATATTTGTGTAAAAATTTCTATTTTTTTTCCTTTCATACTATAATTTAAATATTTTATTTAAGCTTACCTCCTAAATATTTTCTTACCGACGCCATAAAGAGTCATTAAAGTTGTCACTTTGAACATTGACTTACAAATTTTATGAATTTTTAAACATGTAAGAATACTTTTCACTTACAAAACTTTAGTAAAATCATTAATTTTAGGTGTTATTTCAATAAATAATGTGTATCGATTGATGACTAATCAATGTATAACTTAACAGTGAATTGAGAAATTAATTAATTTGTATTTGCATCAATTTAGAAATAAAAATATTACAATAATCAACTTTTTTTAAGTGCGGAAGAAATGTATCTTTTCAAGGAGAAGGTAGGCCCAAAATATGGACTAATACAATATGCGATGTGGAAAAATGATTATTTAACACTTTATAATTATTATTTTTTTAATTTTATGATGTTTTATAAGAGATTTTTATTTTTATATTTAAAAGATCTGAAAAATCATTTTCTTTTATTTAAATTGTAAAATGTCAAAAAATCTTATTTCCTCTACTATCGTCTTGTTCACATATTAATTATAAGAATTTTTATTTCACATTCTATTTCACATAAAATAATACTCTAAGTCTTTGGTTGAGTGGTAAGGGTGCAACTTGTGTGACGTGTGAATTAGATAAGAGTGCTACTCGTGATTTGTGGATTAGGTAGGATCATAATTTGCGATATGTGGATTAGGCTAGTGTCGCGAATTTGAATCTTGCGCAAATAAAAGTATATTATTTAAATGGAGAAGGGCAGAGGCGTGAGCTCATTATCCTCGAATCGTTTGCCACTGCCTCCGCACGATTTCTCAATTATCAAAAAAATAATACATAATTTTCGGATAACTTAACACTAATATTATTGATCAAATATTATACTAGTTATGCGATGATTCGATGATTATTTTTATCTTATGCAATCAATAATACTTATGCATAATTTTGTATATCATTACTATCAATAAACCTGTTTCAGAAATTAACTCCAAAGCATATTTCTTTTGATGCATAGCAATTTCTTGTGAAGATCTGGTAAACTCAATTCCAAGAAAGAATTTCAACTCTCCTAAGTCTTTAATCTTGAATGCTTGCTGCAAATCTAGTTTAGCCCTTTTGATCAATTCTAGAGAACTTCTTGTACAAACATCTACATACACTAATATATACTTGACCTGACTTGGTGTTTGTAGTTGTATACTGACCAGTAAAAAAATTTCATACCACCAAACAGAACTTGTGGCTTGATGGATAGGATCTCTTCGTTGTTGATTAACTAAAGGTTTTCAGTTCGAGCTTTGAATATTAAAAAAAATCTGCTAGGGAGTGTTTTCCTCATAAATGAACCTTACACAACATGAATCGAGTTTAGTGAAGCCCATTACAATTATCAAACACTGGGTAAAAATGAAAAAAAAAATGAAAAAAAAAAGAAGAGAAGGTGTACCAAGAGCCAAAAAAAGGTAGTAAGACGGAGCCCCAAGGAGATAGAGAGGCCAAGAATTGATTGTGAAAACTCATAATATTAACAATTTACGGTGAATTTAGAATTTATAGATCGCGAAAGCTCCATTGATTTTAGCATAAATTTCACAACGCTCATGAAAATCAGACATGGGTGCTCATGGTCACTTTATAGAGTTTTTGAAGTATTATTTATGTATACACAATTATTCGACCATACTCAAAATGGTGCTTTAGCACCCATACTTGTAAACTTTGGTTCATATGTTGATGACATATAACAGGTATCATGTGAAACAGAAAATAAAAAGAGTTGGTTTTGAACGATATCCTTTCTCTTTTGGATGAATATGGTGATTTTTCGAGGCGGGCTATTATCCGCCCGACTCATTACAACAAACACTCTTGTTAAACAGTAGATAGAGCTTATTTCCTTTCGATCAATAAAATAAAAAATGAAAGAGGAAAAAAAAGGGTAGTATGTAAAACTAATAGGTCATTTCTTGCTATTCTTCCTGCTTTCAAGGATTTTCTCCAAGTCACTATGCCTGCAAGGAACAGCAAGAACCCCTTCTTGTTCGAAACCAAATTCTTCCGCAGCTTGCTCCAACAACCTTACAAATCCTGGATCCGCCAAATAGCTCAACTCTACCACAAACCTCCTCGGTTTCCCATCATCATCATCATCAATTGCATGCACCACAAAATGTCCTTCTGGAGGAAGTGCATTATCGTCGTCCCAATCAAGCCTCAAACTCGATGATCTTCTTGAGAATCGAAGCATCTTCTTGAGCGTCTTCGCGATATGCTTTCCACTAGTTTTACCTGCGCCAAACATCCTTAAAAGGCGTAATTCTTTACACACACACACACACATACAATGTAATAATACAGGAAAAAAAGAAAATGTTAAGAGCAAACTTATACAGAGTTCAGGGGAAAAACAGAGGATTTGGTTTGTGAAAAGCATACATGAGACGAAATGCATGTGAAATGCATCAACATATGTTACTGAAGCATCACTTTCAAGGACAACATGCAGTATGTTGCAAGCATGTAGGAGCTACTTAAGAAAGTTAAGTTGTATATTTTCACGTACCTTAGCTAATTTCACACAATATTTGCTTTTTCACATCAATATTAAATATCGGCTAACTCTATCAACTGGAGCTTGAACAAATGAAACGAAATCACCTAGTATTTTTATTTCAATTGAGATCTGAATCTAAGACCTAACACTTTTCTACCCACTTCATAAATCACTTAAACTTATCTAACGATTCGAGTTGACTTGAAACCAAATCGAGCCTAACCCGATTTTCGTCCAAACCGGCCCAATAAAAAGGGGTGAGGTTGGGCTGGTACGCATAATCGAACTGACCCCACAAGGCTCAAATGTCCCAAACAGTGGTCCGAGACTGGTTAAGTCACATCACTGTGAACCGGATATCCGGATCGGCCCCGATTCAATGATACTCTTTTTTACTTTAATTTAGTTGTTGTAAAAGGTAAAACTTAGATTTGTAAGTTTAAAAATAAAAACAAAACTTGCAAATTAAATTAGATTAAATATGTAGATGTTTGATATTATTTTAATGAAATATAAGGCTCTTAAGCCTTTGAAATTTTTATGAT
>JACEIK010001930.1:40477-52861 GCA_018107945.1 Datura stramonium
TGTTATGTTCAGATCATGATTTTAGAAAATAGCATGCAAGCCTACTCTTAGATTCTTGTTTTGATCATGTTGTATGCTATGCATGTTTAAAATAATTTTTCTTAATTAAGCGGTTTTACATACCTTGCATACTCGTTACATTTCATGTGCTGACCACATGCTCTATGCTATATCATTTCATGATACAGGCTCCGATCATCAAACTCAGTCCCGCCACTAGCCATCTTCAGAGTTAGCATCAGTCATTGTTGGTGAGTCCTTATCTATCAAGGGCCCCTCCTTTATTCAGTTATGTTTGCGCATTTTTAGTTTCAGACTTAGAGTGTTAGTTGGGGTATTTCCCCATCAATTCATCAGATTTAGAGGCTTTTCAGACAATAGATTGTATTCAGCTTCAGACTCGGGTTGTATTTTTAGATTGTATGTTATGCTAGACTTCCGCAATGTTTATTCTATTAATTCTTTCGCTTTATTTGATTGAGTTAGATGTATGTTCGTGCCATGGGTCGATTTGGAGTCTCTCGGGGCTCCATGTCCCATATCTCGATCTAGGCTTATGTTTGGGTCGTCACAAACTTTGTATCAGAGAAATAGGTCTAAAGAGTCCTAGGGTGTCTAAAAGTCGCATTAAGTAGAGTATTTTTCATACATGTGAAGCATGCCACACTTATGACGAAGAGGCTACAAAACATTAAGAAATGTTCCCTTGTTTCATGATCTATGTCGTGCAATGTCTCCTTATCCTTCTAACTCATGCTATTCACGATTGCATAATCCTGCCTCCCTACATAGTTAACGACAAAAGGAATGGGAATGGAAATAGCCATGAGGATGGAAATAGGGACGGGCACCAACAAACTCCCCAGTCCAGGAGCACCATGCACCGGTGTCGGTCGCCTACGCTGAGTTTGGGGAAGCTATTCAGATGCTAGAGCAGGCCTTGACCGCCCAAGTCAACCAGCATGAAGTGGCACATGTATCCTTAAACAGAAATGCGATAGCAGCTTGAGTCAGAGATTTCATAAGAATGAACCCACCAGAGTTTCTCGGATCTAAGGTGGATGAGGACCCACATGAGTTTATCGACAAGATTGTAAATATCACCTAGGTCATGGGAGTGAATGGAGTAGAGTGTGCTATTTTGGCCTCATATCAGTTGAAGGGGGTCGCACACATTTGGTTTAGACAGTGGAAAAATAGTAGGGCAGCCGGAGCGAGCCCTATTAGTTGGGAGGAGTTCCAAGTTGCTTATCTAGATCGGTTTTTCCCTCGTGAGATGAGGGAGTTGAAGGCATCTGAGTTCCTGAATCTTTACCATGGGAAGAGGAAGGTGTAGGAGTATTCCCTTAAGTTCACTCGTCTATCAATGTACGCCCTAGAGTTAGTGGTGGATCAGAGTGAGCAGGTTTGTTCATGGGGTGGCGGACTATTTAAAAAAGGATTGCAGGACTGCTATGCTCCATCAGGATATGAATTTCCCTTCGATAGTCTTATATTCCCAACAGATGGAGGTGGCGTATATGAGGGAGAGAGATGCCAAAGGGGCCAGGATAGACAGTTATAGGTTCTCTCATTTGAGGCCAAGTGGTGGGCACCGATAGCAGACCCACTAGAGATCTTAATCCCTAGCATCTTTAGTGAGCAGTGTGCCATCTAAAACTATGCATGACAAGAGAGGGCGGTCATCAGGCTCTAAGAGTTGGAGCAGCAGGCGCGTAGATTCCAATATCCCAATTTGTGGCACGTGTGGTCGGGGGCACATGGGTTAATGCTTGGTGGGTATAGGTGCTTGCTTCGGATCTGGGAAGCCCGGACATATGCTCATAGATTTCCTAGTAGCTTGATAGGGCCATGATAAGGGTCTAGGCCCAGCTTACAGATCAACAGCTCCACCTGCACGCCCAGCCAGCAGGGGGCATCTACTAGCACAGGTGGCGGTAAGTGCCAAAACAGATTCTATGCCTTAATATCTCATCAGGAGCAGGAGGTCTACCCGGATGTAGTCACTGCTATGTTATGAGTTTTCCATCTTGATGTGTGCTGTTAAATCTAGGGGCTACCCTATCTTTTGTGACACCTTATATGGATAGTAGTTTTGGAGTTATTCACGAAATCTTGTCAGAACCCTTCTCAGTCTCTACTCTAGTGGGTGATGTAGTTGTAGCTAGATGGGTATATAGAAGTTTCCCCATCATAGTACTTCAGAATGTCACTTTAGCAGATCTTGTAGAGTTAGCCGTGACCGATTTTGATGTTATCCTTGGCATGGATTGGCTATTTGCATGTTATGTATCAGTTATTGTACAACCCAAGCAGTAGAGTTCTGATTTCCGGGTGAGCCAATCATAGAGTGGAAGAATAGTTCAACTGTTTCTATAGGTCATTTCATTTCTTACCTTAAGGACCTAAAAGATGATATCCAAAGGTTGTGTATACCATCTAGTTAGGGTTAAGGATGCTACGTCCGAGACCCCGACAACGCAGTCAGTCTCAGTAGTATGTGAGTATCCAGAAGTCTTTCTAGAAGATCTATTGGGAATCCCTCCCTAGCAGGAGATTGAATTTTGTATTGACCTTCTTCCTGATTCACAGCCTATATTTATTCCACCTTATTGAAAGAGTAGTCGAAGGACCTGTTTGATAAGGGTTTCATTAGATTGAGCAAGTCCCCATAGGGCTCACTGTTTCTCATTATCAAGAAGAAAGATGGTTCTTTTTGTATGTGCATTGATTATACGCAATTAAACAAGGTCACCATCAAGAACAGGTATCCTCTACCCAAGATTGATGATTTATTTGACCAGCTTCAAGGTGTCGAGTGTTTTTCGAAGATAGACCTCAGGTTCGGGTACCATCAGCTCAGGGTTCGGTAGAGCGACATCCCGAAGGCAGCCTTCAGAATGCGGTATAGTCGTTATGAGTTTTTAGTTATGTCTTTTGGACTAATGAATGCTCCTGCAGTTTTTATGGACTTGATGAACAGGGTATTCAAGCTATATTTTGATATGTTAGTCATTGTGTTTATTAATGACATCTTGATATACTCTTGGAGTAGGGAGGAGCATGCCGCTCATTTGAGGGTGGCATTATAGACTCTCAAGGATCGTCAATTATATGCTATGTTTAGCCAGTGCAAGTTTTTGTTGATCTCAGTGGCATTTTTAGGCCATGTGGTGTCAAGAGAGGGTATAAAGGTGGACTCTCCAAAAGTATAAATGGTGAAGAATTGGCCTAGACCAGTGAATCCTTTAGATATCAGAAATTTCTTTGGTTTAGCTGGGTACTATCGGATATTTATTGAGGGTTTTTCATCTATTGCAGTGCCATTGACCAAATTGACCTAAAAGAAAGTGAAATTCCAATGGTCGGAGGTTTGTGAGAGGAGCATTCAGGAGTTGAAGACTCGACGTATCTCAGCACCGGTTAACCTTACCCGAGGGAACAAATGGGTTTTTGGTGTATTGCGATGCTTCTAGAATCGGACTTGGTTGTATATTGATGCAGCATGACAAGGTTATATCATATGCTTCCAAACAATTGAAAGTTCATGAGAAGAATTACCCGACCCATGATCTTGAATTGGCGACAGTGTGTATTCCCCTTGAAGATATGGGGACATTATTTTTACGGGGTCTATATAGATGTGTTTACGGACCATAAGAGTCTACAATATGTGTTTACCAAGAAAGATCTCAATCTGCGTCAATGGAGGTGGTTGGAGCTACTCAAGGATTATGATATGAGTGTCCTATATCACCCCAGGCAAAGCCAATATAGAAGTAGACGCTCTTAGTAGACTCTATATGGAGAGTGTGTCCCATGTGGATGAGTGGAGAAAGGACTTGGTGAAGGATGTGCATCGACATGCAAGGTTGGGAGTTTGTTTGGTTTACTCGACCGATGGCGGTGTTATTATTCAGAACGGATCATAATTTTCCGTGGTGACTGATGTAAAAGGTAGACAAGACAAGGGCCCTATTTTGGTAAAACTAAATGAAGTCATTTAGAATCAGAACGTGGAGGTTTTCTCAAAAGGGGGAGATAGTGTGCTTCGATACCAAGGTCGCTTGTGTGTTTCGGACATTTATGATCTGAAAAATTGGATGTTGCATAAGGCTCATGGTTCCAGGTATTCGATACATCCAAGTGCCACCAAGATGTATCGTGACTTACGGGAAGTCTATTGGTGGAATGACATGAAGAAAGACATTGCAGAATTTGTAGCTAAGTGCCTAAACTATCATCAAGTAAAGGTTGAGCATCAGAGACCAGGAGGTGTGCTTCAGGATATCGGTATTCCTACTTACAAGTAGGAAGAAATTAATATGGACTTCATCATAGGGTTTCCTTGCACTCGTCGGTAATATGACTCCATTTGGGTTGATGTAGACAGGTTCACCAAAGCCGCTCATTTTCTACCGGTCAAGACCACGGGTTCGACGGAGGATTATGCTAAACTATACATCTGAGAGCTAGTTCGGTTTCATGGAGTGCCCTTGTCCATCATATCAGACAGAGGCACCCAATTTACCTCTCAATTTGGAGGTCATTTCAAAAGGGACTTGGCACTAAGGTTAAGCTTAGCACAACATTTCACCTACAAAAGGATGGTCAAGTGGAGCAGACAATTCAGATTCTTGAAGACATGTTGAGAGTATGTGTGATTGACTTCAAAGGTAGTTGGGATGATCATTTGCCTCTCATCGAGTTCGCATACAACACAGCTACCATTCCAGCATTCAGATGGCTCCGTTTGAGGCTCTCTATGGGCGGAGAGGTAGATCACCTATTGGTTGGTTTGAAGTCGGTGAGGCTACATTGATAGGTTTGGATTCAATCCATGAGGCTATGGAGAAAGTTCAGTTGATAAGGGAAAAGTTGAAAATAGCCCAAGGTAGCCAAAAGTCCTATGGAGATGTGAGAAGGAGAGAACTTGAGTTTGAAGTTGATGATTGGGTGTTTCTAAAGGTGTCTCCTATGAAGGGAATGATGAGGTTCATAAAGAAAGAAAAACTCAGTCCCCGCAATGTTACCCCGTACCGAATTTTTAGACGTGTGGGCAAAGTGGCTTATGAGTTAGAGTTACCGTCAAAGTTAACTTCAATTCATCTCGTCTTCCATATATCGCTCTTGAAAAAGTTTTTAGGTGATCCAGCGTTAGTGGTTTCGGCGGAGGGCGTGGGTGTGAAAGACAACCTTAGATATGAGGTGATTCCAGTAGATATATTGGATCGCCAGCTTTTCAAGACCAGGAACAAGGAAGTAGCTTCGATAAAGGTGTTATGGAGGAATCAACATGCTGAGGTAGCTACGTACGAAGCCGAAGGAGATATGATGGCTAGATACCCACATCGATCCCCTTTCGTCTCAGTTTCAGTTGGAGGTATTAGTTTTCGCCCTAAAATTCTATTCAGTTTTCATGTTCAGTTCATGTGCCTGATAACGTCCAAAATATATCCTTAATGAGAGGCCAAAGTATCAAAACAAGTAACCTGACGAGTGTGGGGGTCGAATTCCATGAGTACTAGGGAATGATAGTTACAAGTATCGATTGAGAAATTGATGTTAGTTTGCACCACATAGATTTAATATAAAAACAAATAAAATTGGGGGAGCTGAAATATTTAGAGAATTGGATTAGTTGATTTAGTGAAATAAAATAGCAAGATCAAGTAAGTTGTCAACAAGGATGTGAAAGACTAGAGGTGCGGTCTAGATGAAATACTAACTAGATTGGGACATGCCAGGTAATCTTATGAGTTCAACAAGTGTAAATAATCTCGGGAAGTGGGTAATTACAACTTTTAAGCATTTTAATTACCTCTCACTAGAGTTTTGTCAAACCTCTAGTCACAATTTGGCTCAACCCGATTTGATTTGGATTGGCAACTGCACTAATTTCTAGCTATTTGCTGCTAATAAGGAATGAGAATTTAATTTCAGCTATTTCTAGACCAATTTCACACTCTCTTCTCCATACCCACTACTAAATTCTCTTCCAATACTTGCTTATTCTTTTACAAGCAACAATCAAGCAAGAATATATAGACCTGTATCATAATCAATGGATATTCCTATATAGATTGAAGAGAATCTAATAGATTTACACTTGCATGAACAATATAAAGATGACTCTAGAAATACCCAATCCAATTAAGTATCCATCATCACACACCTCTAGTTAATGATTTTAGCTACTCATAGTTAAGAAATTCAAAAAACAAATTCATCAATAACATCATTGAATTTAATAGAAAGAGTAGACAAATCAACTTCCTAAAATAATCTCCAACTGTAGCTAAAACTTACTAGTACAAAGAAGAAATAGAGCAGAGCACTTTCTGTAATTTTCAATAAGAATCTCCCTCTTTTAGCTAAGAGAATGTTCTTCAGCTAAAAGGGGAAACAATGATGTGATGTAAGCTTTTTTTTCTCTTAAAATCTCTATTTCTATCTCTCCTTCTGCCTCTCTCGGTACAAAGCACTCTTTTTTATTTATATCTTTAAAAGTAGNTTTCATTCTTTTTTTTCTCTCTGCCCATTTTTTTCCTCGTCTCCCTCCTCTCCTTCTGCCTCTCTCGGTACAAAGCACTCTTTTTTATTTATATCTTTAAAAGTAGGGCACTTATTATCTCTTTTCCAGTGTTGGATGATTATACCCTCATGAGCACTATTCTGGAACCGGTGGGGACACCGGCGATTCGCCGGTTACAATCTGTGAACCACCGGGTATCTTCTCTTCATCCTTACATAATTCCAGTGAACACCGGCGGTTCACCAGGAGTTTCACCGATGCTAATCTGTGAACTGCTAGGTCTTTAAGCCATATTCCCCAACTTTGGGTATCTTTTGGTGACTAAACCGGAGACTCACCGTTGGCAAGTCCTGAACTGCCGGTTGCATTAATCCTCTTAGGCAGTGATGTTCGGCCTTTGGTCGGAGTCTCGCCGGTTTTCATCTGCGAATCGCAGATTCACTCTCACTCCCTTATTTTTGCACCATTTTTGCTCTTTTCTTCACATTTAGTAATTGGCACACCACAAAATCAAAAAGGGCATAAAATCCAAATAAGCAACTCAAGAACGAAACACAAACTCATGTTTTAGAGCCTAATGAGCTGGTAAATTACCAACTCATCAAACCACAAAACTTAAATCATTGATTGTCCTCAAGTAATGCAATACTCAATTATTTTGAGAAATATGCCACCTCTATTCACAATTAGCCCTCGCCAATCACCTGGACGATGACATCCCAAAAAATACTAACCATGCTCACCGAAAAAGAGAAGAAAATACCCTAAAAGACCAAAACAATGAAGATGTTCAAACAAGAAACCACTTTCTACCAAGCAAAGCCTATGAAAAGAATCATTTCGCAAGACAAGGGCATTACTCAACCAAGAAACACACATAGCATCTCAAGTTATAATCAATGCAAATTCAAAGCTTGCCTTATAGTTAACACTCCTTGTGCCCTATTTCCATATTAACTCTGGATGCTCTTGCGTCCCCCAAAAAGGAATGATGCCACTCACCAAAATAGTGATCCCTATTCCTTTGTTCATGTGATCATTTGAATGCACACAAGGGATTGTTTGGAAGAGACACTCACACTCACTCTCCCGAAAGAAATCTTCATGCATAGACTTGACCCATAGGATTTTCCTTCATGTAATTCGCCACTTATGTATAGTAGTTGCACCTAGAATCATTTAGAGCTTGCGGGTTATGATGTAGGATCGGGGTAGGATCAAAATTTGGTTATAGTGACTAGATCCACCCTAATGCTTTTTGTGAAATACCTTACATCAATTCCACTCACTTCACCTTCTTTCCCTTCTTTCCTTGTTGATGACTTTCAACAATCCCCCTTAAAACCCTTTTTACTTTTAGAACTAGCCTTATTACCTCAAGAGGAAACACTGATTTTCATACATTGTCTTTTTATTTTTGATTGTCCTTTGGTGCATTTTGGCACAAGGTAGTGTTCCCCTTCCACTATATGTCTTATCTTCCCTCTTTTTTTGGAATACCCCCAAACTTAGGCTTTTGCCTTATATTTGACAAATATTTTTTTCACTCCCTCTTTCATAGGCTTTAAGCCTCATTTCATCACTTATCTTGTCACTAGCATTTAGGGAGAATGGGGGACAAAAAGAGGTACTAAGAATGGTCTTAAAGACTTGTAATGTGGTTTCCGAAGAAAGGGTCTAAGACTCAACATTGGCTAACAAGGATCGATGCTCATGGAGGGCATATGGGTGAAGTGAGGAGACCAAGGAAAGCCTAAACTCATGTTCTTGGCGCTACTACACCTAGGATTTCGCCTTGAATCACCATAGGGGAAAGTTATAAAAAATATGTAATGCATGAGATTCATCAAAAATGTCCTCACTACGCAAGGCATCACCCTTAAAGGGTCTACAAGAGTCATTCTCAACACAAGACACCAAATTAGGACATCAAATCAGGCCAACATCGATTACAAAGACTGTTGTTCTACGGTGTCAACACTTGTTCATTATCATCATTTTCATGCCTTTGTTTTTACAATTCCATTTTAACCAAAAAAAATTTCAGTTCGGTGGTGCCTCTCAAAAAAACTTCACAAAAGACTCAATGCAACATGGCATTTTCCCTTAAGAGTGTTGCCACTCAATACATCATCGAGAAAAACCAACCCGATTCAACAACAAAAAATAACAAAAATAAAAGAATGCTCCTTGGGAAAGAACTATGTTCAAAAGAAAATCCTCGTAGTTATAGTTTCTACACTACTATTTACAATGGCAAAAAAGGGGACAAGACTTTGGGGTCATTTCATTCCAGATTTTACATTTCAAAATAAAGACCCCATTTGGTTACTAATAATCAACCATAAATAGCTTTTTTCAGCACCCCAAAAATTTCAACATCCAAAGAGCAAGAATCATCCCACCCCCAAACTGGAAACAAACATTACCCCCAATGTATCTAAAGAAAAGATAAGCAAGTGAGAGATGCTTCTTGATTGAGTTAGTGATTGGGCCATGGCTTCCAAGTATAGGTAGCAGCATCAACCTGCCAAGAAGTTGTCTCATCAGTCGTAGGTTGTTGTGGATCCAGTGGGAGTGATAGAGGTTTCCTGGGGCCTTGTACCACCCAATTGTCTGGCAATGTGCGAAGCTCATGGTAAAACGCCATTGCCACTCCACCTAGTCATCATTGATGGCAAGCATGGTAAATCATCCACCTTGCCCCTGTGCTGCATACTCTCTTGACAGGCTTGATATGAGGCATAGAATTCTGTTACTAATTTGTGGTAGTAGGACGGAAGAGAGTTGGAAAATACATGCCACTGCCTATTGGTGAACTGTGCGGTGATGCTGGAAAAATCACCTTTCAACCCTGCCAAGTAAAATCGCTTCTCCACGGTGACTGATTAGCCTTGAAAAATGACATAGTGTTCTTGCATGTTGGGGACACATAAGATTATTGCCTCCTCGGTGTTGGCCCGTGGTGGGGCAGCCTTTGCCTTACCCGTACCTTTGCCTTACCCGTACCGGGCTAAACAAAAGCACTACCCCATTCCATTCAACAAGCATAGCATAATCCAGAGTTCAAGAAGCAAGGGAAATAAGGTATTACTCATAGAGAATCAAGCAACAATGATAAAATAAAGACAATGGCAAGAAAATCATTACCGAATAGGAGGATTGTGATCTTGGGCAGAATTATATGCCCAAGTGATACTCAAATGCTTCATTTTGTCTTGTTTATCTATCGTTATTTGTGCATTCTCATGTGATTCATAGATAAAATGTGAATTTATACTAACCAACATGATTAGTGTTGTTTTTTAGGAAAAATGTAATTTTGGGAAGCTAAGATAAATGTTGGTAAAAATCGGGAATGGACTTGGAAGCGAGCAGTGGAAAAGGTCAAGGAAGAGCAGAAAAAATAAGGGCTCCGCGATAGAGCCGTGTCACGCTGCCATCGCGGAGGCATTCTACCTCGGGTGATTTATTTTGGCCAATTTCCAGTAAAGGTTCGCGACTGCGCCGTGGCACGTTGGCCAAGCTCCGGGTTGCACGCAGTGGCACGCTGAGGAGTAATTGCTGAGGGAACTGATTCTATAGAGGGTCCGCGTTAGCTCCGTGGCACGGAGGAGGTGCTCCACGATACACTCTGTGCCACATTGCTTGTTATTTCGGAAAAAATTCCCACCAGTATAAATAGCACACTTAGGTTTATTTTTAAACATTCTGACTTAGTTGAGCAAGGACGTGGGTTACAGGCAGTTGAGTGGACAAAAATCCTAGGGTTCTTCTCTATCTCTTTCTCCTTTATTTCAATTGTTTGTATGATTTTATACTAATTTGATGATGTTTAATCCACAAATGAGTGACTAAATTCACTTCTTGCTGAGGTTAAGAACAATTGTAGTGGAATGTAATTCTTGATCATTTTGGTTTTTCATCTTTTCTTCAATGGTTGTGCTATCAATTCTTGTTCTTACTGCATTAATGTTTGGCCAATGTTAATGTTACACCCCGTAAAATTTCTGACACATAAATGGCCTATTCGCGTGTTGATTAAGAATATTTGAAAGACATACATGCTAGAAGAAGGCCTGGGAAAAGATCGGATGAGAAACCTATCGAACCATCGCGGAAGGAGCCGAGGCAGAGCCCCTCCACGATGGCAGCGTGTCACGGAGGTGGGGCCTCCGCATTGGCTTTGTGACACGTTGGCCCTGTCCAGGCACAAGTATATAAAGCCCCACTACTGTTTTAATTCATTAATCACATGAAAATTTCCAGAAAGCTCGCGAGAAACAGAGAGGGAACGCAAAGTAATAGAAATTATTGCTCGATTACGCCGTCAAACGTAGTTCAAATCCAAATTAACCTCAGATACCGAGGTATTTAGCAGCAGGGAGCATTTCTACGGATTTAGTTTCACGAAATTCGGCCGACAAACCGTCTATCTACCAAGCTAAGGTAAGTGGAATTGCTCCAAATTAGTGTCATTGTGCTCCTAGCCTTAAAGTGAATACTTCTCCCTTCTGGACTTTCGAGAAATAGCAAGTTTTTGNAAAGTGACGTTTTCTTTCAGAATATTGGTGTATTTAGTTCTAATTGACATATATGTAAATGCAGTTGGGAGAAATAGTTGGAGTACTGACCGAGCTTCGTTCGATAGTCGGATAACCCGAGGTTAAGGTATGTAAAGCCAGTTTCTTTGGCAAGTTAGTAGCTTTAGCCTTGTATATAATAGTAGACTCCGTAATAGAACTCCCGGGGTTGAATATTGAGTATTGTGCAAGTTCAAAAAATCTGGTTTGCGTTGTTATATCGTACTCAGTCCGAAAGTTAGAAAAAGCATACGCCAAATGGAGAGTTAGCATTCCAGATTCAGTATAGCCTATTATGTGATTAGCAAGTATGTTTTTAGAATAATATGACATAGATATTCAGAATAAAAGTTAGTAAAGTAAAATCAGATAGACAAATAGTATCCTGGCTACAGATTAGCCATTCAGACAGATGATATCTTGGCTACACATTAGCCATACAGACAGATAGTATCTTGGCTACAGATTAGCCTTGCAGTTAGATAAAGATCACAGATTCAGTATAAAGCAGTAAAGAATCAGTATAATACNTCAGCTGCCTTTTCCTTCCCCCTTTCATCATCATGTTCCCTATCTTTCTCCACTGCTCCTGACTGCTGAGGTGGTCTTTCTGGTTCCACCTCCTTGAGTTCCAATCCACTCCATATGGTCACTGCATTAACCTGCTTGAGATTTGGGTTAGTATCACTCGGTAGTCCTCCTCTGGGCCTGGTGTTTTGATCTCCAACTAGTTGTCCAAACTGGTACTCCAACGCCTTTGTAGCTAACTGCTGGTTTTTTATGTTTGCTGCCAATTTGACATAATCATCCTACATTTGAGCTTGGTTAGCTATCA
This sequence comes from Datura stramonium, assembly GCA_018107945.1. Lineage (NCBI taxonomy): Eukaryota > Viridiplantae > Streptophyta > Magnoliopsida > Solanales > Solanaceae > Datura > Datura stramonium. Next base: position 52,431 of record JACEIK010001930.1, read on the forward strand.
TTGTTTTAAACATTTCCTCAATGCTGATGGGTGGTGGAGGAGGTGCATTGTTTCCTCTGTACTAAGACTGATAATTCTGCTGCCCACCTTCATTTCTATACACACCCTGATTCGAACTCTGCCCTTGATGGCTGTTACTACCCCAAGAGAAATTTGGATGATTCCTCCTATTTGAGTTGTAATTTTTGCCATACTGCTGGTGATTATTTCTTTGGACGTTCCCAACAAAGTTCACAGAATCTTGATTTGCACCACAACACTCAACTGAGTGTTTATTACTATTGCATACTTCACACCAAACCTACTGCACTACATTAACTAGGGCTTGTGATTGATTCAAGCTCATACTGCTGAAGTGGGTGTTGAGTTGATTTTGCAATGCAGCTATCTATGCAGCGATAGCTGTAAAACCATCCACTTCAAAGACTCCT
>JACEIK010001930.1:58724-81809 GCA_018107945.1 Datura stramonium
CCTAGCCCTTTCTTCTTGCTTGCAACAAATCCTTTATTCAATTTAGTTTTATAAATTTGGATTCAATATTGTCTTCCCCATTTTCCCCAAATCTTTATTTTTACATGTTGACTATGCTGCATTCAAATTTGATTAGTTTACAACTTTTGGCTTATCAATCTTTATTCCTTGTTGGATTCAACCCTGACACTCATTGGGTATTTTGTTTTTGACAATAACCGCTGTCATCTCCCTTAATCGGAAGAGATGTATTGAGCATTGTAATGTTGTTTCTGAGTTTTTGAGGTAGAAATAATCTTTGTCTATACTCCATCATAGTAGGAGTTTATTACAATAAAAGGTAAGAGTTTTACCCCTTAAACTTGCAATAACTTTCAAGTTAAAACTAGAACTTGAAAGCTAAGAATGATGTATTGTTTTTGGTGTGTTGTTGTGTGAAGTTTCTACTGTTTTAGGTGGTTGATGCAGCTGCAATTATACTGAACATATAATCCATTGGCTGGGAGTTAATCACAAGGAAAACTTGTAAAATCCTCCTTTCCATTTTCTTTAATGTTTGTGAAGAAAAGCTAGTAACAAATTGTTGAAATGATGCCTCGTGTTTGTTGTTGTGACTGCCTATCGATATGACATTTTGTCTGGATAACTTGTATTAAATCAGCCTTATTTCATATTTGAAGTCTAAAAGAATTGAACAGGACCAAACATTGGTTGTTGGAGGAAGAATCAGCTAAGGAAACATGTCAATGTAAGGTATGTAAAGGCCCCTCCCCTTGTTTTTCAAGCACCACTTTTTACTATTGAAAGGACGCATACGTATGCATTTTGAACTCATGTTTGGAAATGTATGATTCTATCCAACGAGTTATAAATGCTTGGCATTAATTTTGAGTTGGTAAGAATGGATTGAAATAAGTAAATGTGAATCAAAAATGTCTTACTTACGTTTGTTGTTGTATTATGATTGTCGTAGCTATAGATTGAGTTTGGAGACCCCTCAGTGTGGATACTATGATCTGGTCCTTAATATTATGTCACATATGTGATGTTAAATATGTTTTGCAAGCTGGTTTCTAGGAGGATTTTGTAAGAAAAGCTAAACCATGATGGCTAAACGAATCTAAGGATCGAGGTTGCGATCAATTAAGGGTAAATGAACTTATTAAACTACAACTGCCTTGTTATGGTTGTCCTTTATCTTATGTGTATGTTATGAAATATGTGAGGCCAAGGGGAGACTTCATAATCTCTTTTTCTTAAGCCGAACAATAAGGTAGCAAGTCTCCGAGCTCTAATGTCCCTTTTAACACGATCTATAAATCTTGTTGAAACTTTTGTCTCTTCCACAGTTTCTTATGATCTATACGAGTCATGGATGCATTCATTTAAGTTCCTTTTTCTAGATTTAAATGTTATATATGCTCATTTGTAGCTATGTTTTAAGAAGGAGGCCTATGCAGGCCATAAATTTAGCATTTCTTATTTCTACGCTATATGTGTTAAATTGACTCAATTTAAGCCCTATCAGCTTAATTTATGATTATGATTATGATTTATTGATTTTTCCCCGGTGTGGTAAACCGGATGGACAGGTTTTATATGAATTTTATGGTCGGCTGGCCACCAGCATTACAGTTATTGTTTTTGTTGTGCATTACTTGATTGCATCTGCACTTTAGTATTGAGTTATTATCAGGTTTCGATTTCCTGGATTCCAGGTTATTACTATTACTTATTTCTAGTTATTTTATCATTGATATTTTATATGTTTATAGTTTTAACCCTTACAAACTAGTACATTTTATTCATACTAATGTCCCTTCGCTTGGGGACCCTTCATACAATCGTTCTACATGTACAGGCAGAGGCTCGGATCGACAGTAACAGTAGGAGCCAGATTTTAGTGGAGTAGTGGTATGCTCCTCTCTTCCAGGAGTCATATCCTAGTTATGATTATTTTGAGTTTTGTCTACAGCATGGGTAGGCTAGGGCCCATGTCCTTTACATTTAAGTTTAGTTACTCCTTAGAGGCTGATGTAGACTAGTTTGTATACTTTGTTTTGGTTGTGTAGCCTTGTCAGCTTTCCGTTGCTCTATTTAGCTTTATGCAACCTTGTCATCTTTCAAGTTGCTTATTTGTTATTGTCGAGACCATATAGATCCAGTATTTATCTTTGTTGATTGTAACAAGTGGCCTGGTCAGCTCAGTATTACAATTATAGATGCTATATACCCGACTTCTCGATTAATCCCAAGTTGAGTGCCAGTTGTGCCCTACCCTAGTTTTAAGGTATGAGAGACTTGGTATCAAAGCTAGGTCATGTCCTAGGAAGTCCACCAAGTTGTGTCTAGTAGATTCTTACTTATTGAAATGTTCTGCACCATACTTATAATCAGGAGGCTACATGGCATTTAGGAGTTGTTTCACTTATTTTATTAATAGTTCATTCTATAGAGATAAGCCATCAGTATTATGATATCTAAATCATGCTATTGTTTTATAGTATGTCGGTGACGAGGAAGATGACTATGCAGTTGATCAGTACAAACGCGGGAGAGGGTACGATTTTCCCTCTAGCGGATTTGGGAGATAGATTAGAGGCTCAGAGTGAGTCTCCTGCCCTAGATATCTCAGTTCCTCCAGCACCAGCTAGAGTTCCAACAGATAGACCTCCAGCTCCTCCTTCCATAATGATACGTGAGGGTGAGAGAGTGGCAGACCCCCCAGCACCTGTGGCACCCCCAATGGGTCTGGAAGGACAAGGTTTTGAGGGAACTATTCAGTTGATGGCTCTTATAACTGCAGGTTAGAGGTCAGGTGACCGAGAGTTCTAGGGCCCATGAGTATTTGAGTTTCAGACCTCCTGTATTAACTGATCAAACCCAAGCAAGGATCCTCAAGACTTTATTTATCAAACATATAGAATGTTAAAGGTGATGCAAGCTATAGTGGTTGAGGGAGTAGAGTTAGCAACCTTCAGACTACATGATTGTCATGCCCTAAAACTGGGGTAGGATGTAACTGGAAATCGACTCTAAATCAGTCAACAAACTGACTATATGGTGTGTATAATGGTAACACTAAGGCCAACTGGGCCACCTTCTGCAGTTAGCTAAAATAGATATTGGACACATAAGGTCTCCGCAACAACAAATAAACAACTGGAGAGCGGACAAGGCTACAATAAAGCAAACTGAGCAACGGAAGATCGACAAGGCCACACAACTGAACTAATTGTACAACCAGTCCACAATAGCCTCTAAAGAGTAAACAAATCGAAATGCTCGGGACAAGGTCTTGGCCTACCAATACTATACAACAAAACTCAAAATAATAAAAATGGGAACATATCTCCTGAAAGAAAGGAGCATACCATAACACTGTGGGAATCAAGCTCCTATTGCGACTATTGATCCAAGCCTTTGCCTGTACCTGCAGCATGATTGTAGGAAGGGGATCCCCTGGCAAAAGGATGTTAGTACAAATGAAATGTACTGGTATGTAAGGCTAAAACTATAAACATGAATACATCTAACATACTGAAAACCAGAGTAGGGATAGAAACAACCTAAGACTCTAGAAGCTGACATATGAACAAGATATAATACATCATGTGAATAAAACCAAGTACATATAAGAGTCATGTAGTACCATTCGTAAACCATACAGTCCCTAGTTAAATAATAACCTATCTATGCCAATCAAAATTACTTTGCCGATATAGTATCTTGGAGGTCTCATAACTAAAGGGACATCTGTCCACCGGACATAAACGCATCGGTTGTAAGGTAATAGTATCATAACTAAAGGACAAATTCCCTCCTGACATAACCTCATTGATGGTAAGGTCATCATCCACATATCCGAAGGGACAACTTCCCACCATACATAACCGAGTCAATGGTAAGGTCGTAAGTCTCATATCGGAACTACATCTACCCACCTGACATTACTGCATTGGTGGTATAACCTGAAGCCCTAACCTATTTCTATATACGGGGCCAACCAAGCTCATATTAATTCAATCAACAAATATGACATAAAAGCGATTAATTTAGGGACTACGACACAAATAGGCCTCTTTCCTAGTTCATAGTTGCACATATGCACATGCATCACATAAAGCTTTTAATAGAACTTCGATTCACATATTCTAAGGCTTTTACAGTTATGAGAAGGTTCACATGACATGATATATATATCTATATATATAAGATAAAGGACAACCTTTATAGGGCATCTCCTTTTTGACATTCTCGTTTACCCTTTCTTGATTGTGACTTTGATTCTTAGCTTAGATTCTCTTACACATCATTGTCTCAACTATTTTGAAAATTTCACTTAGCAACCAGATCTTTAGGCATGATTAACATCACATATATGAAACATATAGTAAAGTACCATCTCACAGTGCCCACGATAAAGGGACTTCAGACTCGATTTATGACTACGATATAATTGAAAGTAATACGCGTTCCACTTCATATTTACCTATTTTAAACATTCTTAACGATTCAACTTAATATCATGAATTTTTGGTCATTTAGACAGAATTACACTTGCTTCAATATGAGTGTGAAGACACAAGAATATTGTCCCTTTCGCCAGTATAATTTCGTGCTTGAACAACTAGAACGAGACACCTTAACATACCATACTCCGACGTGTTGTTTTAGCCAACTTACTCCTTCAGTAACCAGCCTTAAATATCTTTAATATCTTGAATTTATAGGCAATCAACAATCCTAGTTTGTATCAATATATTCAGCCAAAATAATTTTCCAACTGCCAGCCACAACAATAACAACAACCAACTATAAGAACAACAACATTAATCATTTTTCTATACCTGATTTTCAAACTTTTGAGGGGGGAAGGAAGAGAAAAATTATCTAACTTCTCCTGCAATTCATCCCCACAATATGAAGTATATTCTCAGCCAAAAAGATTGCCCATATCCCAAGGAAAATGGATAAAAACATTAGCCGAAAAGAATCCCAATGGCAGCTCTTCTAGTTGCCAATATTTTAGCTTTGTTTGCTTGCAAGTTTGATGAATTTAAAAAAGGGTAAAATCCTTACCTTCATTCTTGACTTCAATCCCTACTCAAAGGAAAACATATAGGCAGTTCAAACAGCTTCAGAAATGCAGCAATTTACTCCAAACCAGCCGCGAAAATGAGCTCCAAAACAACCCCCTCACACCTAGTACAACCTGTAATCAACTATCTAACCTTATCTTGTATTTTTGTTGAAATTTTCTTGAGGTTTCTCCTTAATTTTTCCTTAATAGCTTACTACAAATTGGAGAGAATGAGGGAGGAAACAAGCAGTTCAAATGTGGAAATCTTTGGAAATCAAACATAGGCCAAATATTTTATCTATACTAGTCTCTCGGGCTTGTGTATGCTGAGTTATATAGTATGTTTTGGTAAAATAATATAAAGTTTTTAATATATAATTACACATGAAAGATTAAAGTACAAGTGTCATGAACTGAGTCTACACCCTGGACGCAACACGGTACTTGGTGCTACAAGTGACTCCAAGCTAACCCATAGCTTAACATCACACTGGTATATTGAATTAAATAAAAGCGGAAGCTGACAGAAACATAACTAAATATCTTTCTAAAAAATAAGAAATGCCTGATAAGGTACTGAGAATCTATGAAACAACTAAAAAATATACTGAAACAATACTTTGTCTAAAAGCCATCTAAGAAATGACGAGTTTCTGGGACAAGCCCGCAGCTAACTCTAAAATCTGAAAGTAAGAAACTGAAATATAATGCTGCTGATATCGTCTGGATGGAACTACTGACTATGTTGCGATTGAGAACTTGCACATGTATCATAATACGATACAACATGTAAAATATGCATCAGTACTTTGAATGTACTAAGTATGCAAGATGTAAGTAAGAACAGTAGAAATACACGACTGAATTGATACACTGAATAAAATTGTAATAGCGTAAGACAGGTACGGACTGAGGATCATAACTACATACTAAAATCTGAATAACTAAGATAAACTGAAACTGAGACTATACTGAATTGACATGAATTGATAATTTGGAGAGTCTATAACGGACATTTAACCACATGAGCTAGACGTGGAGTTTGATGTATACGACCCATCGATAGGACCCAATATACCAGAGTATAAAGGCATGGCTAGTGTGATCACTGTCTGAGGCCCGTTTGGGCTAGTAACATATGGTGGCAACATATTTTGGGAACCTGGGTGTTTTGAACCTTAGCCCGCTCGGTGCTATGTCCTACTCCCCACTGAAAATTCTAACTATGATTACTAGGTTGATAACTCGAACCCGATGTCCTAAGACTTAAGTCGGGAATACTTATTTGGAAGTAACCTGAGAGTATTAAGGACCTAATAGCTGAAACTAAGGGTTCTATGACATGTTAGAGTAGGTTCAGCTGAAAGCGTCATAACCGTCTAAAGAACAACCTAACACTGATAACTTGGACTATGGAGTTTCACTGAACTCCTCAAGAGACTGAGTATAGTCAAACTGATCAGTTGACGTTTCTGTAAGATACTCAAAAGGCTAAGTACTGACTGAGACTAAATAATCAGTCACTCAACTTATTGGATAATCTAACTGTACTATTTTATTGATTACAAGAACTATCAGAATCAAGCAAGACTTGTATCTGGAAAATTATGAAATACTCTTCATATTACATTTACAGACTAGGGCTTAACACATTTTCATACAAAGAGATATCAACATAAAGTATAACTAACTACAACCTTCAAGAATCATGAAAATTATAACAAGAAAGAAATTTGTATTCTAACTGATAGAAAACCCTAACAAAGATCCAAAAAGGGCTAGAACTGATAAAGATTTCAGAAAGGTTTTGGGGCACAAGGGAAGAACAATTTCCTTGTTGAAATCCCACAAACCTAGAGTAGAGATTCCCCTTGAGAGATTGCTTGAGAAATTTGAGGAGACTTGAAACCCTTGGTCTTGCTCTATACTTTTAGACTGAGTTTTTCTAGCACTGAACTTGAGAGGATGAGAGGAATGAGAGAAAATATTGACTAACTCCCTAAATCCCTCTGAAAATAACCCCAAAATGATGTAGTGTAGGTCTTAGAATAATAGGAAGTTACAAAAATGCCCCTGAGAGAAAGTCTGAAAATTGCCCGTCGGGATCCATGGGTTGCACAACGAGTCGTTGGTCGATACCACGACTTATTAGGACCAGTCGTTAGTCTTGGGCCAAAAATTCATGCTCACTGGAATTGGATCACGGAAGGGAACCACAACTCGTTGGATGAACCAACGGGGCGTTGGTTCCTATCGTGGTCATTGGGAACTTTTGAACCAAAGCTTGGATGCCTACAAACGGACGACGTAATGACTCGTTGGTTAAACTAATAGGTCGTTTCCACTACTCGTTGTCACTGTAAGGGGTTTCTCATCTTTGCTTACTTTTCCCAACGGCTCAACAGGATGGTTCTGGGCTCTCCCACAACCCATTACTGGGCTCGTAGGTTCTGGCAAAGGTATAAGAAGGTTTCTGAATTTGGGATGCATGGAGGTATAGGACGACTCGTTACACTTTCCAATGGATCGTCTGGTGTCTCATTGGTTCACGAAAGGAAACTGGTAGGCTGACAACGAGCTGTTACTGCTGATAACGACTCAGAAAATGGGTCGTTACTGCTGACAATGACTCATTGTCTAGATCATTCTAAGACAAAATTTTGTGATTATTTCTACTAAGTCTAGGTTTGGTTAAGGAAACTTTTGGGGTGTTACAATATCTCCCCCTTGGTAACATTCGTCCGCGAATATAGGCTCGATAAATTGAAAAACTAGGAAATGAGCTGAAATCCCAAACTGAAAACTATTAGCTGATTTCTAAAGGAGTGACTGACTCCAAACTAATATAGGTATACTAATAGAGTTGATGCAACTAGGGTGAATATTAAAAGCATGAATGGAGTTGATGAGTATGGAACTAAATAGAGTACTGGGGAGGGATTTAATACCTGATGCTAAAGCTGAATTGGAAGGGAACAAATGAGGTATTTAGCCATTATGTCTGCGTTTACTTCCAACATAAATCTCTCAACTAGCTAGTTCCTCCATAGAACCTTTACCGAAGTGACCTCCTTCTTTCGCATCTTACGAACCTGACGGTCTAGGATTTGAACTGGAACTTCTTCGTAAGAGAGGTTGTCCCTTACACTAACACTCTCTAGAGGCACTATTGAGATCGGGTCACTAATGCATTTCTTCAGTAAGGACACATAGAAGACTAGGTGCACAGATACTAACTCTGTAGGTAATTCTAACTCATAAGACACATTGTGGATGTATCTCAGGATTTTGTAAGGTCCCACATATCTCGAACTTAGTTTTCCTTTCTTTACAAACTTCATCACCCCTTTCATAGGAGAAATCTTTAGATAAACCCAATTATCTATAGAGAACTCTAACTCTCTTCTCCTAACATATGCAAACGACTTCTGCCGGCTTTGGGCTATTTTAAGCCTTTATCTTATAAACTGAACCTTTTGCATAGCCCCATGAACTGAGTCTGGTCCTATCATGGTAACTTCACCAACTTCAAACCATCATATAGGAGATCTACACCTGCTATTATACAATACCACAAACGGGGCCATCTCGATGCTGGAGTGGTAGCTATTGTTATATTCAAACTCAATGAGAGGTAGGTGATCAGCCCAACTTCCTTTAAAGTCACTTACACAAGCCTTCAACATATCATCAAAAGTCTGAATAGTTCGTTCAGCTTCTCCATCCGTCTGCGGGTGAAAAGCTGTGTTGAGCTTGACTTGGGTTCCATGTCCCTTCTGAAATGATTTCCAGAAACGCGAGGTGAACTGAGTACCTCTATCTGAAATGATGGACAAGGGAACACTATGCAGTATGAATAACTCCCAGATGTATAGTCTAGCATAATCCTCAGCTGAGTCAGTAGTCTTAACTGGTAGGAAATGTGTTGACTTAGTCGTCCAGTCTACAACCACTCATATTGAATCATGTTGTTGGAGAGTATGAGGTAAACCTATGATGAAGTCAATATTCACTTCCTTCCACTTCCAAGTAGGAATAATGATATCCTGAGTCATAACCCCAAGTCTCTGATGTTCAACCTTAACCTGTTGGCGGTTCGGACACTTAGCTACAAATTCTGCAATGTCCTTCTTCATGCCGTTCCACTAATAGATTTCCCATAGGTCACGATATATCTTAGTGGCACCCAGATAAATAGAATACCTGGAGCTGTGTGCTTCTACCAGTATTCGCTATTTCAAGTCATCTATATCTGGAACACACAATCTTCCCTGGTAATGAAGCACACCATCTCCCCCTTTAGAGAAAGCCTCGACCTCTTTTCTTAGAACTATTTCTTTCAACTTGAGTATTATGGGGTCTTCATCATACTTTGACTTAACCTCTACCACCAGTGAGGACTCTGACCCACTCTGGATTACAACTCCACCCTCAGCTGAATCAACTAACTGCACTCCCAATTGAGCTATCCTATGGATATCTTTTGCCAATTATTTTCTATCCTCTTAGATATGAGCAACACATCCCATAGAATTCCTGCTTAAGGCATCAGCCACCACATTGGCCTTGCCCCAGTGGTATAGAACACTCATGTAATAATCTTTCAATAATTCTATCCACTTTCTCTGATGAAGGTTCAAGTCCTTCTGACTAAACACATATTGAAGGATCTTGTGGTCATTGAAAATATCCACGTGAACTCCATAGAGGTAATGTCTCCATATCTTCAAAGCAAATACCACTGCCGCCAGTTCAAGATCATGCGTCGGATAGTTCTTCTCATGACCCTCAAGCTGTCCGGAAGAAAAAGCTATCACCTTACCCACTGCATCAGGATGCAACCGAGGTCGACTTAAGAAGCATCACAATAAACTACAGACCCATCTATTCCTTCTGGCAAGCTCAAAATTGGAGTTGTAGTGAGTCGAGTCTTCAACTCTTGGAAACTCTTCTCGCAAGCTTCAATCATATTGAGTCAAATTCAAGAGCCTAAGTATCTCAAACAAAGTTATACACTTGCATGCTTCAGCACTACACATACTTGCATCTTACAGTCATATATAGCACACAACAAGAACATCAAGCATCAATTAGCTATGGTTTCAAAAACCCGACACCTATTGACTAGTTTTCCTCTAGACGGTCATCATCCATCCATCGTCGGAAACAGTCCCTAACTATGACTAAAACATTGTATACAGACAAATAAAAATTTTATTCCTCGGTTCAAAGACCCCCCCCCTGTCGGAAAAGAACCGCAAAGAAAAACCAACGGGTGATGAAGTCATGCTTGACTCACAAAATTTTTTCAAATTTTTCCAATTTTTCACACAAGCATTACATTTTCACACAAGCATTACATTCACTAACGATTTGTTACACACAAAAATTTTTGGAAAATTTTTGAAATTTCCTTGAAATTTCCTCACCCCACACTCCCGAATCATGTCATGTCCTAATAGCATCAAATTAACATTTAAAGAGGGTGAGAAATACTCCCTGAGGCCTTTAGGCCTAGCTAAAAGCATGTTTTCCCTCAACTTGCCGAAGTGGGTGGTCGACCCCACACTTTTTCTCTTCCATGCTCACGAGCTTCCTCCTCCACGGGTACTCACTTCCCTCCATCTCGTGCCTTCAACTCACCAAAAACACAAACAAAATGAAAATACCAAAATCAACACAAAAATCAAACTTAACAAATTGTACCTGAGGTACCCTTGAGTTGCCTCCCATGCAACCTCTTATTTACGTCGTGGCACGACATGGACTGCCCTTTTCAGGACATCTCATACCTGGGTTCTCTTTCGAGAACCATCTCCTTTTCTTTTGCTATTTAGAGGAAACAGCCTCCACTCCGTTCCTCCCTTTCTCCAACTTCTTCTCAATTTGAAGCCCTTTATCGTACTCGGGCTGAACACTTGACATTGCCTTTGGCCGTGCACCAGTGGAATCCTTCACCCCACACTCATCCTCTGCCAATACACTAACTTGACAAAGGTTTTTGTAGTGTGCGGATGGGTTCATTTCTTGGCAAACGCTGAAGAGTTCTTTTTCTTCATTCGACCCTCATTTTCGTGGTCCCCGTTTCAAATCGATCACTGCTCCTCTGGTGGCCAAGAATGGTCGTCCAAAGATCAGGGGTACCTGGTCATCAACCTGAAAATCTAAGACAATAAAATCAGTAGGTATAATAAACTATCTACTTTGATGAGAAGGTCCTCTATTATTCCATCAGTGTCACTCGCGACTTGTCAGCGCCTGCAGCATCAACCTTGTCGGCCTCGGTTTTCCCAACCCCAGAGTGTTGGCAAGGATAGCATTAGATTAACTGCTGCCCCTAAGTCACACAAAGCTCGTAGCACCTCAGCTTTACCAATTTGTATAGGGAGGGTAAAACTCCCCGAGGTCTTGGAGCTTCTTTGGCATTTTGCTCAATACCCCGTGATCGCACCTCGCTCAGTGCTACAGTCTGGACGTCCACCACCTAACTTTGTTCGGCCATCCATCCTTCAAGTATTTAGCATACTTGGGCATTCCCTGTAAGACATCAATAAGAGGCAATTTATGCAGTTCTTTGAAATCCTCAAAGAACTTTTTGAAGATTCCTCCTCCTTGCTCTTTTTTGAATTTCCGAGGGAAGGGGTGGTAGGTCTCTGTGCTGGCTGCAATGAAGGTTGCGCATCTCGTTGTCCAGCACTCTTATTTACCCAGTGTCGGTGGATGGTCCTGCTTCTAACCAACCTGCCGCATCTCCTTTCTCGCTTTAGGCACCGCATCACCTAATTGCTTCCCGCTTCTAAGATTGATGGCATTGATCTGCCGGGGTTAGATCTGTGCCGCTTGGTAATCTCTTGCGGCCTCATGTTCTGAGCAGCTGCTATTCACCCACTTGTTTTTCAAGATTATGGGTGGTTACTTGCTGATTCATTAAGTTCGCTGCCATCTCGCTCGATTTTCCGCTAACTGATTTCAGGCCTATAATTTTTCTACAATAAGCTTCTCAATGCCGCTGTTGTGAACTTGCCCATCATTCTGCCTATTCTGCTGATACTTCTATTGTTGAGTGTTGCATATAATTCCCGCTTCCTCAAGCCTACCATGAAGAATTTGGGTGGCCCTGTCAATTTCTGTTGGAGTTGTTCTAAAATTCTGGATTCCTTTGCACACACAACAAAATTGACTGATTTTGGATCGGCTCCACAAGATTCTGCATTGTGCCCATTATTACCAAAAATTTCACACCAACTAGGAGCTTGTCTAACCGCATTAACCTCGGCCCCCGGTGCTGGTGCATACTCAGTTTATTGAACTGAGTCATCATCTGATGCTGGAACGAAGCTAACTGCGCTGCCAAGGCATTCAAACCATCTACTTCTATCAACCCCAATCTCTTTTCTGCCCCCTCTCGGCATGACTCCGCCGTGCCACACCGATTTTGTGCAATTTGCTCAACAAAGTGTACAACTCATCATATGTCTTCTCCAAGGCTTCTGGGCTCACCTGATGCAGAGTCTAGTAAAATTTTTGTGTGTGGGTCTAGACTTTCTACAAAGGTATGAGCCAACACTTCATTTGATTGCCGGTGATGGGGACAGTCTCTCAACAATGACTTTAATCTTTCAAGCCATATAAGTTCTCATCGCCTCTCGCTTGAAACCGAGTATTTTTACTTTTGCAACTTTGCAGTCTTGCCTAAAGAAAAGCTAATCTGATAAGGAACTTCCTAGCCAAGTCATTCCATGAAGTTGCGGGAGTTCGGTGGCTTAGCCAGCCACTTTTCTGCCTCTCCCAATGAAAATGGGAAGAGGTTCAATCGAACATAATCTGTGGACACGTAGGTGGGGACAAACGTGTTACTAATCTCCCTAAAAGCTCAGAGTGCTGCTGTGGTCCTCATGTGCTATTCCCAGTGAACTGACCAATAGGAATGTAACAGTTGCACCATGTTCTGTTTAAGCTCAAAGTTCCTTCGGTGCTCTGGCTTACGGATACTAGAGGTCACATTCGCTTCGCCAGTGGGATGGCTACTGCTGAACTGGTCTTGCCGCCTTTGCTTTCCATGACAACTGTGCTTGCCTCGCGAGTGGTTGTTGTTGCACCTTTTCTTGAAGTTCCTTCAGCTTTTGCTCTGAGCTACTCTCCTTCGCAAAATGGATTTGACGTTCAGTTCAAGCAATCTGCCCACAAGCTCTCTATTTCTAGCCAGCCGCAGACCACCGTCACCCGCAAATAGATAGACTAAGACCAAGTTTCTCAACACTTTGGCGGAAATTTAAAATCACACAAAACTAGATTAATTATCAAAACTCGCCGAGTCCCCGGCAACGGCGCGCAAAGCTTGACGCCGTTCCGCACGAGCGCATCCGCAAGTGTACGGGTCGTGTTAAGTAATATAGTGCTCTTTTTAAGAACCAGAATGTCGAACCCACGTGACTGACCCATTCCTCTAACTATCCATTTCTAGTGATCTAAATACCTAAAGTGTTGGTTATAGACACTTTCGATAGAGATTAATTAAGTCTAGTTTTGGTCAACGAAATATTCTGAAATTTCTCTAGAGCAACATAGGAGTTAAAAACAGAGCAATCATGATACTACGATTTGCAATGGGTGCCAAGCATGCAAACTAATAATTGTTATTTCACATAACTGGAATTGCATGTTCATGGTCTTTCGAGCCTCTAAACACGGCAATCTAGCCTCACCGCATCACCGTGAGCGAGGACAAAGTAATTTCTAGTTCGCGGCAATCAAATTATGTTGTGGTTACTAGGAAAATGATTAGGACTTTCGTGCGTCTAACTATTTAACTCAACTTAGCTCCACAACTACTTCTTCGAGTGGTGATGTGACATCCCAACTTGGTCTTTAATAACCCCCTCAGTTTGTCAAATCCTCAAGCAAGGTGTTAGGTATATTTCTATCTTGAACACAAGATAATATCATAGATACAACATGCTCTCACATTTCGTCCTCGACTTAGGTAATTTTCAAGCATACCATAACAAATATATTTTCATGGTGATCAATCATAAAAACAACCAACAATCCAGAATGCAAGACGATAACAACAATCAATAACTTAATTCCAAAACAATTTCATAAAATCACAATCATAATTCATGGCTTCAACCCTAGAGGAAGGGTTCTAACCATTCATGTTCGTAAAACTACAACTAAACTACTACTAAACTACATACTTACAAGAATTTGGTAGATGAGAAGGGAATTTTCCAAACCCTAGCTGAGTTCTCCCACTTCTCCCTTCACTCCTAGGTAGTTTTCCAGAATAAAATCGTGACAAAATGGAATTAGGAGCTAAAGGGACCTATTTATACTATGCTGAAAAAATGCAAAATTTGGCCCGGTGGTGGAACAGCAACGTGTCACGGAGCAACGCCCTACTGACCTCTGTGACACGGAGGCAACGCATACCTCACTGAATGTGCCAAAAATGCAATTTTCGGCCAAGTGTTGCCGCGTTGGCAGCGTGCCACGGCCCCTATCGCGCAGGGTGCCAAAGGTTGCATGTTTTCTTGTTGAATTTCACTTTTTGCTCTTGATTCCTTTCCTCCACTTCACCAAATCATGAATTAGTTCCTCAAATGCATTATTAACCTTCAAAAAATAGGACTAATCATGTTGGTTAGTATATATTCACATTTACGTAAAAATCACATGAGAATGTATATAAATAAGTAGATAAACAAGACTAAATTGAGTTATAAAGTAGCACTTGGGCATGCAATTATGCCCAAGATCATGTACTATCTTTCTTTCACACGAACAACACTGGAGAAACCCCATAGAGAGATGTTGGGTCTGATGAAACCCTTATCTAGAAGGTATTTTAGTTATTCCTTAAACTCCTTAAGCTTAGTTGGATCCATTATGTAAGGAGGAATAGAGATGGGCTGGGTGTCTGGAAGAATTTCTATGCCAAAGTATATCTCCCGCTTGGGAGGGACTCCAGAAAGATCTTCGAGAAAGACATTAGGAAATTTGATAACAGCTAGAACTAATTGAATAGTCGAGGTCTCGGAACTAGAATCCTTTACCCTAACCAAGTGATAGATGCAACCCTTTGAAATCATTTTTTGGGCCTTAAGGTAGGAAATAAACTGACCCTTAGGTGCTAAAACACTACCTTTCGATTCTAAGACTAGCTCATTAGGAAACTGAAACCTGACGACTCTAGTTCTGCAGTCGATTGAGGCATAACAAGAATGTAACCAATCCATGCAAAGAATGAGGCCGAAGTCGACCATGTCTAGCTCTACTAGATCAACTGGTATAACTTTAATCAACACTGAGACTGGGCAACTTCAATATAACCGACTGGCTCTAACTGATTCACCAACCGGAGTAGAAACTGAAAATGGTTCTGAGAGGACTTCTGGACTAATATAAAATTGAATAGAAATATATGGAGTCATGAAGGAAAGTGTGGCTCATGGATCTAACAACGCATATACATCAATGTGGAAGAGGCGCAACATACCTGTAACCGCATCAGGTGAGTTTTCTTGATCCTGATGAGAAGACAAAGTATAAAAATGATTTTGGCGCTGCCTACCACCCGTACCTATAGTAATATCCTGCTGAGCTGGACAACCTACTGGGGCTGCTAAGGTAGAATACTAGGTCATTCCCCATCCTGTTGATGGACAATATCTCAATCTATGACCCAGTTAGCCATAACCGTAACAACCCTCCTTGCCTAAGTGGCACTCTCCAGGGTGATTCTTGCCACACTTAGGGTAGGCTGGAAATGTGTAGCTGCTGGAGACATGACTCTGCGACTGGGAGCCTGATACTCCACCCTTTTGGTCCTTGCGGGATCGAAAAAAAGGGGCACTGGCTGATGAGGGTACTAGAGGTTTCTACTGCTGCTGCTGCTGTGGTCGACTACCCCCACTTGATCTCTGTTGGCCATACTCAAACTGGCCTATTCTCTCCCGTTTGTTCTCCCTCTCAATTTCTTTCAACTTCTCCACCTCTATCTATTGTGAATGAATGATGAGGCTAGAGAGGTCGATGTCCTTGATAAGCATTACAGTTCTGCATTTCTTAAGAACCAAATCCAAAAATCCATTAATAAATTTGAGCATATGAGTCGTTGGCTCAATGAGAATTTTTGGAGCATACCTCGACAGCCGAGTGAACTCCAATGCATACTCCTCCACTATCATGTTGTTCTGCCTCAAGTTCATGAATTCGGTGGCCTTAACTTCCCTCAACCCCTGAGGAAAGAATCTGTCAAGGAATGTCGTAATAAACTCATCCCACTATACCGGACCTGCTCCATTCGGCCTACCTTCCTTCCACTACTTGTACCAAATTTGAGCCACCCCTTTTAACTAGTAGGCAGCCATGTTCACCACTCTCTGTAGCAATGACACCCATGATTTAGGAGATTTTCTGGAAATCATCCATGAACTCTTGTGGGTCTTCCTCTACCTTAGATCCGTGAAAATCTAGGTGATTTATCCATGTAAAATCTCAGACTCTGGACGCAGCTGTAGACCCATTGGTATTGACGGGAATCACTTGCTGGTTCACTTGGTTGGTCACAGCCTGAGCCAGAACCTGAATCGCCGCCATAAATTTAGCGGAGGACACCTGATAGTCCTGAGGGGCTACTAGAGCTAGTGGGGCTGGCCGGTTAGCGTTCCCAGTCCTTCATCAGTTTCCTCATTTTGGAGGCATCATTATCTGAAAAGAGTAGAGTATGGATTAGGAGGATGGTTTTTAGATTAGCTCAATGCACGATAAAGAACATGAACAAAAGGGAAATATCCTAATAATGTCTTGTAGCCTCCCCATCATAAGTGTGGCATGCTTCACACCCATTAAAAGGACTCTACTTGACGTGGCTTTTAGACATCCTAGGATACTCTAAACCTAGTGTTCTGATACCAAGTTTTTCACGACCCGAGTCTACACCCAGGACGCAATATGGTACTTGGTGCCACAACTGACCCCAAGCTTACTTATGGATTAACATCACACTGGTATACTGATGAGTTGGTAATTTACCAACTCATTAGACTCTAGAACTTGAGTTTTTTTTAGTTCTTGAGTTGATTATTTGGGTTTTATGCCCTTTTCGCTTTCATTGTGTATAGGTGGCTAAAAGTGAAGAAGAGAGAAAAAATGAGCAAAAAGAGGGAAGTAATGCCACTGGCGGTTCGAGAGTCGCAGATGTAAATCAGCGAAACGCCGACCAAGGGCCACATCTCAATACCTCAGAGGAGTAATGCCACTGGCGATTCGTGAATTGCCAGCGGCGAGCCACCAGTCCAGTTGCTGAATGATGTTCAAGAGTTTTGAAAAATATCTTGAATACCCGGCGGTTCACGGATTCAGGTTAGCGAAACGTCGGGTGAACTGCCGGTGCTCACTAGAAATTAAGGGAAATGTATAAACCACACCCGACAGTTCACGAATTGCATCAGTGGACCGTCGGTGCCTCTGCCGGTTTCAGAATGGAGCTATAAGGGAATAATCATCCATCATTGAAAAGGAGATGAAAAGTACCCTACTTTTTAGGGTATAAATAGAAAAAGAAGTACTTTGTACTGAGGATGCAGAGAGGAAGATAGAAATAGAGAATTTAAAGAGAGAACAAAAGCTTACATCACATGATCTTTTCTTCCTTCAGCAAAAGAACATTCTCTTAGCTGAAAGAGGGAGGATTTTGGGTGAAAATTATAGAAATTACTCTGTTCTAGTTCCTCTTGTACAAGTAAGTTTCAACTATTGTGAATATTATATTGTGAAGTTGATTTATCTACTCTTGCTATTAAATTCATTGATGTTATTAATGAATGTGTTTTTGAATTTCTTAACTATGAGTAGCTAAAATCATTAACTAGAGGTGTGTGATGATGAATAATTAATTAGATTAGGTATTGCTAGAGTCATCTTCGTGTTGTTCAATTAAGTGTAAATCTATTGGATTCTCTTCAATCTATTAAGGAAGAACCATTGATTAGGATATGGGTCTATTTATTCTTGCTTGATTATTGCTTGAGAGAGAATAATTAAGTATTGGAAGAGAATCTAGTAGTGGGCTTGGACCAGAGATTGTGAAATTAAGCTAGGAATAACTGAAATTGCTTTCTCATTCCTTATTGGCAACTAATAGCTAGGAATAATGTAGTTGCTAATCCAAATCTAATCGGGTGGAGCTAAATTATGGTTAGAGTCTTAATAAAACTCTAGCTAGAGGTAATTAATAGGCTGAGAAGATGAGATTATCCACTTTCCGAGATTATTTACACTTATTGAACTCATAAGATGACCTGTCATGTCCCGATCTAATTATTATTTCATCTACACCGCACCTCTAGTATTTCACACCCTTGTGGACACTTTAGCTGATCTTGATATTTTACTTCATTAAATCATCCAATACAATTCCCTGAAAATTTCAACATCCCCAATATTATTTGTTCTAATAATTAAATCTACGTGGTGCGAACTAAGATCGATTTCTCAATCGACACTTGAAATTATCATTTTCCTAGTCCTCGTAGGATTTGACCCCAGCACTCGTCGAATTATTTTGATGCTTTGGTCAAGTATATTCTTTGAATTAAGGAATATATTTTGGACGTTATCAAAAAATGGTATTGTTGTCGGGGACTAGCACTTGATGATCTTGTGTTGATTATTAATTTGAATTAGTTCCACACCACAGTGGTTACTACTAATCAAATTATGTGTGGCTCGTGAGAAGTTTCGGAGGATGGTCATGAAACCCGAAAGGGGTGCCTTGTGTGGAAACCATCAAACTATTAGACAAAATGTGGCGTCGAGAAGAAGAAAGACGCAATGTTGTTAGTCATGATGAAGCAAATGGAGTTGTTGACGAACTACATGATGGGTTTCCATGCTAGATGTAACCAAGCCAACCATGACTATGATTATGTCTACTATGGAAACCAAGGTTGGAACAATGCTCGGTTAGTAGATAGTAGTAGTCAAGGGAGAAATGAGTCAATCCCACCTCATACGGAGAGTACTCTAGAGGTGGTGCTTGAAAAGTTTCTTACGACTGAAGAGGGAGTTCAAGATTTACAGAGTAAACTCTTAGATCTAACAACCACTGTAAAGAGTCATGATGTCATTATCCAATAATTGGAGGAACAAATGAACAAGTTAACATCTCAGATGGCAGCACAAGCAACAGAGAACAACATGGCTCCAATGTTGGATATTGTAGAGAATGATATAGTCGAGTGGGAAATTGAGGAAGAGGTTGTTGGAGAACTTATAGTTGATGTTTTCTTCAAAGGTGAAGAGTTTGAGGAAGTTCACCATGTGTATAAGGAGATAAGAGATTATTCGTTCCCACCAAGAAAGATGGACCTTGATTTGAAGAATCATACAACCCCTCCATCACAGCCCTCAATTGTATCCCCACCAAATTTGGAGCTCAAACCCTTGCCCACTCACCTCAAATATGCATACCTAGGGGAGAATGAAAGGCTATCGATTATCATTTAAGCAAAACTTACTCAGTTGCAGGTAGATAAACTCATTGAGGTGTTGAAAAGACAAATTCGAGCCTTAGGATGGTCAATAGATTATATAATTGGTATCCCTCCGGGGATTTGCACCCACAAGATCAATTTCAAGAAAATTACAGCCCATCAGTTGAACATCAAAGAAGGTTGAATCCACCTATGCAAGAGGTGGTCAAGAAAGAAATTATTAAATGGCTATAGGGGTGGTGTATCCCATTGAAAATAGTAGTTGGGTTATCCCGATGTAGTGTTTGCCAAAAAAGGGGCATTACGGTTATTCCAAACGAAAAGAATGAATTGATAGCTACTCGTCCAGTCACGGGGTGGAGAGTTTGTATGGATTACCGTAATTTAAACTCCTAGACAAAGAAGGATCATTTTCCAGTGCCATTCATTGATCAAATGTTGGATCGTCTAGCTTGTAAAGAGTATTATTGTTTCTTGGATGGATACTGGGGATACAATCAAATCTCAATCGCACCGGAGGATCAAGATAAAACCACATGTACATGCCCCTTTGGTACATTTGCATTTAAGCGGATGCCTTTTGGTATTTGTAATGCCGAGGCCACATTCCATAGATGCATGATGTCCATATTTTCCGACATGGTGGAAGATATGATGGAAGTCTTCATTAATGACTTCTCAATTGTGGGGAACTCATTTGATGACTGCTTGACATATTTAGATGAGGTGTTAAAGAGATGTACGGAGACTAATATGGTCCTAAATTGGGAAAAGTGTCACTTCATGTTCAAAGAAGGGATTGTATTAGGACACAAAATTTCTGAAAAAGGGATTGAAATGGATCAAGCCAAAGTGGATGCAATTGCTCAGCTACCTCCACTATGTATCGTAAAGGGTGTTAGGAGTTTCCTCGGGCATACGGGTTTTTACTGTCGTTTCATTAAATATTTCTCCAAGATAGATCATCCCCTATTCTGACTATTGGAAAAAGAGGATAAATTCAATTTTGATGAGGATTGTTTAAGGGCTTTTTTGGAGTTGAAGGATAGATTAATTTCCTCTCCAATCATTATAGCACATGATTGGTCAAAAACCTTTGAGCTCATGTGCGATGCAAGTGGGGTAGCATTAGGAGCAGTCCTTGGTCAACGACGAGACAAGATCTTCCACCCAATTTACTATGCTAGTAAAGATCTGAACATGCACAAACAAACTACACAATAACCGAACAAGACCTCTTAGCTGTTGTATTTGCATTTGAAAAATTCTGGGCGTACTTACTAGGCACCAAAGTGGTGGTGCACACGGACCATGCCGCACTAAGGTACTTAATGGAAAAAAAGATACTAAACAAAGATTTATTAGGTGGGTTTTGTTGTTACAAGAATTCAACTTTGAATTGAAAGACCGTGGGGAATGTGAGAATCAAGTGGCCGACCACTTGTCACGCCTAGAAACTAATGGGCATCCAGGTACACAAGAGTAGATCAATGATGTCTTTCCGGATGAGCGAATTTAGCTACAACCCATAACCTGACATCGTGGTTTTCCGATTTTTGTAATTACCTGGCCAGTGACATTGTACCTGAAGGATTGAATTTTCAGCAAAAGAAAAAATTCATGTATGATGTCGGAAAATTCTTTGGGATGAACGGTACCTATTCTGAAGTTGTGGAGATGGTCCCGATTCTAGAGGCATGTCACTCTTCCCCTGTGGGAGGTCATTATGGGAGCGTATGAACAGCGGCCAAGGTGTTGCAATGCGGGTTTTACTGGCTTACCTTACATCAAGATGCACACGACTTTGTGAAACAATGTGATCGATGCCAGAGGACCGGGAGCATTTCGAGGAGGCATGAACTCCCTCTAACACCCATCTTAGAGGTTGAGTTGTTTGATGTTTGGGGGATCGACTTCATGGGTCTCTTTGTAAGCTCTTATGGGAATAAATATATCTTAGTGGTAGTGGATTATGTTTCAAAATGGGTGGAAGCTATGGAACTACCAAACAATGAAGCGAGAAGTGTTAAGCTCTTTCTAAAGAAACATATCTTCTCACGGTTCGGCACTCCGAGAGCTATCATTAACTATGGGGGATCTCATTTTTGCAACCGGGTCTTTAGCAAACTACTAGCTAAGTATGGTGTGAAGCATAAGGTGACCACCCCGTATCACCTACAAACCAGCGGACAAGTGGAAGTTTCAAACCGTGAAATAAAATCAACCTTGACTAAAACAGTTAATCTAAATAGAATAGATTGGGCCCAGAATTTAGATGATGCATTGGGGGCATATTGGACTGCATTTAAAACACTAATTTAGGATTCCCCTTACCAGCTGGTGTTTCATAAAGCATGTCATCTCTCGGTGGAGATAGAACACAAAGATTTATGGGCATTGAAGAGTTTAAATTTGGAATGGGGAAGGGCTATCAAAGGTCGAATCCAGAATTTATATGAGATGGATGAATTCAGAATAAAGGAATGTGAGAATGCAGCAATTAACAAAGCTACAATAAAATATTATCATGATCAAAAAGTGTTGCAGCGTAATTTTGTTCCAGGGGATTGGGTGCTAATGTTCAATTCTCGACTAAAGCTATTCCCAGGAAAGTTATAGTCTAAATGGTCAAGACCTTTTAAGGTTTCTCAAGTGTACGAAAACAGAGCCATCGAACTCCATAGTGAGAATGGGAACAAGTTCAAAGTAAATGGCCAAAGGGTTAAGAGGTATTTGGTGATGTTGGAAGAAGTCGGTCGAAATGAGGTGGTGTATCTGGATGAGTCGTAGGCTTCAAGGAACTTTCATCGTGCCACGACGTTAAATAAGGCGCTTCTTGGGAGGCAACCCAAGCATTTTGCATTTTTTTTCTTCTTCCATCTCACATGTTTGTTTTTTTTAATTTTTTTTAGGATAAGAAGGGTGCACTACAGGAGGAATAACAAACCGGTGAGCAACCGGCAAAACATCAATTTCATTTCGCGGAGCGCAGCTCAACACTGTCCTACCCAGTGCGTTGATGGGTTCAAGGTAGAGCGGTGATCCAAACCAGCAAACCGTCGGTAATAATTTGTGAAGTGCCACTAGGGTGCCGATTCCATCCAGAAAACTGAGGGTCCCAAGGAAAACCGGCAGCCTAGTCGGCGAAGCGTCCTGAAAAAATGCGAACCGCCGGTGTGTCACTACCCTCAACCAGAGTACCTGGGAATGGATTAGGCGTTGGCTTCTCATCTGGAGAAATTAAAGAAAGGATACATGGAACATTGGTCACCCGACGAACTTACATACAGAATTACGTTCAGGTAATGGGAGCAACAACCACACTGGCGAAATGCTGACTCAATTTGGAGATCGCCAGTGTAGCCCCCAATTACAACAACCCTATATAACAAATATCCACAGACTCTTCCAATTCCCTATTTTCTTCCATCATCTCCCCATATTGTCTTTCCCTAAAAAATACTCATTACTTCACACCTGTAATTGATCAAACAAGTCATC
>JACEIK010001930.1:95218-107734 GCA_018107945.1 Datura stramonium
ATATATATATATATAGGCTAGATTGTTTGCTAAACAATGAATCAACTTTAATGCTTCTTCAATGCTCCTTTTGTTGGGTTGTGCTGAAGATTGTTTATCCAACTTGTATATTGAGCCGTGAATTTATATAAATCGATGATACTCTTTGAAAAAGTCAATTCATGCTAAAAGTTTATCTCAACTTCACGTGATTTTTTTATGACTTACATTCTCCCCCCACTAGTTTTTTTTTGTGGGGGAGACAAATTCATTAGAAGTTTGATCCTTTGAAGAAGCCAGGCCTAAAGCATAGTACAGGATGAATTTCATTCGTTCTTTAAGATTTTGGTTACGTTCTTGACGAAACCATACTTAAGGCATTGTATAGATGAACTTCATCCGCTCTTTAAGGTTATAGTTATGATCTTGTAGAAACCGGATCTAAGGCGCAGTACGGGATAAATTTCGTCCGTGCCTTAAGATGTTAGTTATGTTCTTGAAGAAACCAAGCTTGAGGCATAGTACAGGATGAATTTCATTCGTGCCGTAAGATTTTTGTTATGTTCTTGAAGAAATTAGGCTCGAGTAGTACAAGATGGATTTCATCCACACCTTAAGATTTTGGTTACCAACTTATATGTCATGATCTTTACATTCATCCTCATGTCTTTGAGTTGGATGGTGATTCCTTTTTTTGTTCTTGCAGCTTAACCAAATGGTGAATTTTAGATACTATGCCCCTCCTTCGTCCAAACTTAAATGTCTTACTATTGAGAGTAATGATAGTCGTGTAGTGCAAACAAAATTGTTGGTTCAAACTCCCTTGACTGTTTGGTATGCAGGTCCATGGCCACTTTTTAGGAACTCGCTTCATATGACAAATTTGACTTCAGAATGAAAACCGACTTTAGCTCGATCTTCTCAGATGTGGTCTCTTCAGGCGCCTTACCACTGTTATGCAAATAATGAAAGCGCTCTTCCTAGCCTGGGTTGTCACATAGTCCGAGGAGAAATATGTTGGGGAGAGACAACAGTGTTCGAGGGTAAATATTGTCATACTCCAGGATATTAGGAATGGGATGAGGATATACTCGGTAGAAGTCAGGAAGTCTTAGTTTCTGCAGACATTTATGATACCATTTATACCTCGCTTTTCACCTATGATTGAAATTCAGATATATTACAAGAATTTTGTGAGGCGTGGTTCCCGAAGATAAATACATTTCTTACATCCATTGGTAAATTATCTATTTCTTTATGGGACTTATATACCCTTGGTGTCTTTCCAATTAGAGGCTCCTTTTATGAGGAAGTCATTCCCAAGGCTATGGAACTCACATGTGTTGATGCGAGAGACGAGAGATATATTCCTCGAGTTTGCGAGTACTTGTTCACATCTTTTCAATATTTATAAGAGATCAAGACTAAGAACTCAAGAGTCTCTTTGAGCAAGTGGATAGGGTTTTGGTATAAGAAAGCTCTAAAGTACGAACCTGCTCCGTTGAGGAGGGAGAAGAAGACTGCACACTTAAAATCTACGCACAATCCTACTGACTCTATACCTGAAATATCTCAATGATCAAGAGATGAGAAAAGGGTATTTTGTAAACTTAGGGTGAGGCCTGTAAAGAAGAAGGAAACATATCTTGCAGCTTTTTTGTCATGCTGGTTATATGCTTTTGTGCTTCCTTCTGAAAAACAAGGTGATTTTGTTTGACCATATACTTTTAAAATAGCAACTATGATGGCTACCAAATGGAAGATCAGTCTTCTAGTGCCCATTGTAGCAGGCATCTATAGTAGTCTTAGTAAGATTTCTTGTTCGTCACAACTTGATCTTGTCAGAGTCCGCTTTCCCATCCATTATATTTATGGTTGGCTTGCTCTCTATTTCAAGAATCATTTTGTGCTTGCAAATGGACCATCTAATCCATCTGTGGTGGAATTTTCAGGGAGGGGTACTGCATGATACTTTGACAAAAAAGGAAGCGAGGAAACACATCCATCAAGGAGATAACATAGCTTGGACTTCTATTATGTTGAATAATTCTAAGCCTATAACTATGTTTACAATAATAATGCACCAGACATAGAGTTAAATTACTTCATGAGCATTGTCTTTGGCTATCTCTCTTTAAGAAATGAAAACTCAGTCCTTGTCGAGCCAAATAGTCCACATCGGTTCAGTTGTCAATTTAGGTTTTATCAAAGAATTCCAGGTGCTTCAGCATATGATAATCCTAGTATTTCATTAGTTGAAGGACTCAAATATTGGCAAATTTGCATGTTGCATCGATCAATGTCCCATGATACCTTTTCCCTTCTTACACCTAATGTGAAAAAACTCTTTGCAGATGACTATAAGACTTGTGGTCAAAAACACATGGGAATTTTCTTGATGGCTACTTGAAAACCATGATGGATGCAGTTGGGCCAATTTTTAGTAATATTTTAGAGGTCGCACATCAAGGATGTGGCAATGCAAACCCCAAAGATTGCCAATCCCTTAGCTTAAATGGTCATGTTACCTGAGCAATGCAAAGGCAAGGGACCTCAGTTACTTTTAGAATCTCCAACTGAACAAGAATATGATCAAGATAACTAGGGTGGTAAAGGCTCTTTTTCATTAAGTCTAGTTGCTCATGATTCTAAAAAAGCGATCATCTCAGGGCGAGAGTACTGGTAGTCATGAACATCATTGTTGGAGAAAAGTGAGATTGCGTTCAGACAAATTAGGAGACGCATATTTAGCAGTGCTTGAGATTCCTGACAATGTTGATAGCCCTTTGAGGACCTTGACCATTCTTTCTAAAGAGGTATGCTTAAAACTGTTAGTTTACCCAACATTTCCTAGTGACTTGTATTAATTATTTGTTTTACCTTTACAGTCAAATTGTACTGGAGCATTACTACAAAGAGGATCACATGAGAGTGGCGAGTCTTTTTTTAGTCTGAACCCAATAAAATCATCTTCTGCAGGTAAAACAGAAAAAAGGAAACTTCTATTCCTCGCGATGGAGTAAGATGTGGCTGAGTTCTAATTTGAAAAAACATCCAACAGCTGCAGTATCTGTGTTCGATGGAAAGAAGGTTGTCCTAAACTATCAAAACTTGTTTATTTCTGAGCTTTGGAGTAGATTCGGGGTAAGCTTTCTTGAAGAAATGTAGATTGTGCTTCCTCTCTTAAAGAGGTCCAAGTGATTCTCGAGGAGATGGATGGCAAGGATGTGGATTTCCACCTTTGATGAAATTAATAAAGTCCTTTTTTGAGTTGTTTCTATTTACGACCATACACGATAGACTCTACATGATAAGGATATGGAAGCTGCAAGAAAAGAGTTGTCCATAACAGTTGGAGAATGTCTTTCAAATTCCATGTTTTAAGAACATGAGAAGATTGAGAAAGTTTCCTCCATTCGTCAATCTCTAAGCGAGGTGAAAGAGAAGATAGAAAAGTTGCGCAGAAAAGAAAAGGATTTAGATGTCCTCTTAGAAGCTACTAAGAAAGAAGTTGAAGAAGCCAAATAGGAGTCTCAATTGCTGAAAAGGATTTTGATGCATGCAATGATGTATATTTGTTGAATGCTGATGATTTGACTGATTTAGAGCTAAAGAAGTAGCGTCTGGATGCTATACACCAAGACCTAATCAATTACAAACTATATTTAGATTAGTCTCAAATTTTCTCTTCCTCTCTTTTTTCTCCTTTTTTTAAATTAAAATTCATCAGTGGATACTCTTATTAAGAATAAAATTTTATTTCCTTTCTTCTTCAAATAATTGTTTTTATTTTTTGAAATAAACATTGAATGTTGATCTGTTGACAGTTTCAAATCTGTGTGCGCTCACCAAATAAATTCGTATGTTAATGCATGAATGTCAGAATCACAATCTACTTGATTTGCCAGAAATTAAACTTCTCAATCTAGAACATATTTAAATTTTAGATTTAAAAACATTCAGGTATATTTTAGATTAATTTTCTTTCAAATCGTCTTCGAATGTTGGCAAGCTGACAACTCAAGATTTACCTACGTAGTGGATTTGAACCTAGAAATCAAGGGCTTTGCACATTTGAAGACTCAATCTGGAGAATTTGATAACTTACTAAAAGATGTAGTCGTCATGTTGGGTGATTTTCCATGGAGGTTTACCCATATTATATTTAACCATCAAGGTTTTATGAAGGTTCGAAGTTCAAAATAAATAACTCCTATACATATAATCTTTATGTGTTGGTTAGGTGAATTTTATCTCATCAAATATCTCTTTAACATCACTTGGAGGGATATATCTTTTTAAAATCATGAAACTGAACTTAGAATAAAACTCTATGCTACCTACGTACCTCGGTGAAGATGATCGAGTCATTTAGTAGTTCATAAAGAGTGAGTTTAATTTTATTTATTTATTTTTTCTTGGTGCCCTAACATTTTCCAAGGTTGCGTTTTTTGAGGTTTTCAACCTAGCGGACTTTCCTTTTTTGAGTCGTGCACAGTTTATACTCTTGCAGGTCAAGAGTGGGATTCTAGTATCTCTTCATGAATTTCCCATTAACGGGGCCAATTCGCAAACCTTCTGAGTTGACAAGCTTGTAAGCTCCATTTGAGTACACTTATTTCACAACATAAGGCCCATCCCATTTAGAAAAGAACTTGCTTCCAAATCGACGAGAAGTAATAATGGGCCTTCTTACAATGAGGACTTGATCACCAGTTTAGAAGCATCTAAGATGAACCTTCTTATTAAAAGATCGAGATTGGTGGGCTTGATAATATTCCAAGATTTGTTGACTTCTAGTCTTTTTGCATCAAGAACTTCCAACTCTTCAAGGCGTAATCGAGTATTCTCCTCACCAAGTGAGCTCTTCTTGACTAGCAAGTCCCAAAGATGGAATTTGACGCTAAAGTAGAAGGAATTCTTCAACTCCATAAACAAGTGAATAAGGAATCGCTTTCCTTGATGTGCGATATGTGGTCCTGTATGCCCAAAGAGCTTCTTCCTTTCTCTCATGACAATCTCGCTTAGACTTGGAGATGAATTTCTTTAACAAGTTGCAGAGTGTCTTATTAAATGCTTCAGTGAGACCATTGGCAACAGCATAATACATAGAGGAATCGCATTTCTTGAAGCCAAAAAGGTCACATATATCGAGGTATGCCAAAATGATAGATAATATTAACTCGGATGAAGTTTGCTACATTCTCCTTTTTTACTTCTTTAAGAGAAACAACTTCTGCCCATTTCGAGAAGTAATTAGTTGCAGCCAGAATGTACAAATGTCCACCAAAAGACTTTGGCAATGGTCCAACGACATCCAAACCCCAAGTTTCAAACAGCCATGAGGCAACAGTCAGGTGCAATACTTTTGGAGGTTGATGTATAAAATTTGCATGGAATTGGCAAGATTTATAACTTCAGGAATAATCCAAGCAATCTTTCACCATAGTCTACCAATAACACCCCATCCTTTTTATATGAAAATGAAGTTTTTCCCCAAATTGATGTGCTCCACATACTCCAGAATCTGCTTCTTGCATGGACTGAACAAATTCATTCATTCCCAAGCAATGTAAGAGCACTCCATCAAATGATCGTCTGTAGAGTGTATCTTTATAACAAAGAAAATGAGGGGCTCGTTATCGAATTTCTATCTTCCTTCAAAGATCCTTTGACAATATCCCATAGAACAAGTAATCAATTATTGGTTGTTGCCAATCTTTGATTTCAACCTCATAGGTTGTGATCACTTGCTCAACTTCTTCTTCATGTTCACTTAGTGGTGGTGTCACCCATCTTCGGCAAGTGGAGACTTGCATTTGATCGGGTGATACCAATGTAGAAGCTAAAGCTGCCAATGCATCAGCCCTTTCATTTTTTGTCCCAGGGACATGTTGGATAGTCATCTCTCCAAGACAACTTATCATCTTTTGAGCATAATTGTGATACGAAAGAAACTCGGGTTTCTTGACCTCATAACTACCCAAAACTTGATTGATCACCAACTTGGAATCTCCAAATACTTACAATTGCAATTGTTTCATCTCAACAACCATTTTATGTCCAAGTATGAGTGCTTGATATTCAGTGATATTGTTGGAGCAATGTTGTGTTAGAGTGAAGGAAAAAGGAAAAACATCCCCAGAGGAAGTGACAAATACTACTCCAGCACTAACTCCTTCATAATGTGAAGTGCCATCAAAGTACATCTTCCAAGGAGGTTAAATTTCTATCAACATCGCATCCTCATCAGGTAGTTCATCAGATAATTCTCAATAATCTGGGATCAGATGGTCGGCTAAAAGATCTGGTAGCACTTGTCCTTTCACTACTTTTTAAGGGATATACACAATTTCAAATTATTGAAATTGGATGTACCACCTTGGTAGTCAATCACTTAAGACGGGCTTGGACATGAAGAACTTGATAGAATTTGCTTTCAAGATGAGTAGCACAGCATGAGCTTGGAAGTATGTTGAGCTTGGAAGTAATGCTTCAACTTTTGAATTAATAATACAAATGCTATACATAACTTCTTAATGGGTGATACTTCACCTCATTCTATTTCATCATTCTACTCAAGTAATAAAGAGAATTTTCTTTCCCTTCATTATTTTCCTTGTGTTAGAAGCGCTCCTACTGATCTTTCTTTTGCCGCAACATATAATACCAACAGTTTTCCAGGAATGGGAGCTACAAGAACCAGAAGCTTCATCAGGTAAGATTTTATGCTCTCAGAAGTATTTGTGCAAGCTTGGTCCCATTAAAAAGGAACATCTTTCTTCATAAGATGATTGAATTATTGACATCTCCCAACTAGATTTGAAGTGAACCTCCTAAGGTACGCCAACTTTTCTTGCAAGATTTTTAACTCATGAATATCTTTAGGCTCAGGAATCTACAAAATAGCATCAACCTTAGCTTGATCAATTTCAACCTCGATGTCGAACAATAAATCCTAGGAACTTTCCAGAAGTAACTCTAAAGGCGTATTTCAAAGGATTCATATTGAGTTGGTACCTTCGAAGTTGTTTGAACACCATTCACAAGTCATGCAAGTGGTCGTATCTTTTTCTTGATTTCAGCACCAATTCATCAACATAGTACTCGATGTTTTTATGAAGAATGTCATCAAAAATATTCTACATGGATCTTTGATAGGTAGCACCAGCATTCTTCAACCCAAAAGGCATCATCTTGTAGCAATATATAGCTTTGGCAGTGTAGAAAGCTGTAAGTTCTTCATCTTTTGGTGCCATTCGAGTCTGATTGTACCTAGATGAACTATCCATGAAAGACATTACCTCATATCAAGTCATGAAATCAATCATAAGATCAGGGATTGGAAGAGAAAATTTATTCTTAGGGCATGCATTGTTAAGATCTCTAAACTCAACTCAAACTCGAATTTGCCCATTCTTCTTCCTTACAGGTACAATGCTTGAAATTCATGTGGGATACTTCACTTTACAAATAAAACCTTTCTTGATGAGCTTGTTGACTTCAGTTTCAATCAAGGGAACCAATTCAGGTGTAAATCGATGCTAAGCTTGTTTAACAGGTCGAGTACCTCATTTTACAGCGAGACGATGAACTGCAACTTTGGGATCTAATCCTGGAATCTCCTATAACTCTAAGAAAATACATCTCTAAACTATATAAACAACTCAATATATTTATTTGTTCATCATCATTCAATGAGGCACTTACATATGCTGGTCTTCGATCTTCATCACTCCTAAGATTGACTTCCTTTAATACATCAACAATAGTCTTCACCCCTTCCTCAAGCTTAGACGATGCATCTTCAGCATCTTAATCTTAATATGTGACATGATTATCACCATGATCAAAAAAATATGTGATGACATTCATGAATGTCAACAAACCTTGCCTTAACGTTTGCATTGAAAGCAGGTACTTTCCTCATCACAGATTGTGATGTGACATGATGATCCTATATTTTCCCCATCTTCATCACGCTCCTTAGTATGGATTATAGTATGAGTTTTTCTTTGAGGACACTTCCGTATGAAACTGCAAGTTTTGTTTCTCGCCTCATTCTAGAAGGAATCAAACTAGGAAATCCTCTGAAAAAATTGCTTTCTAGCATAAACCCGGTGCTTTTGCCCTTCTATTATTTTCTTGGCACTTGTGTTTACCTTTCAACTGTCCTAACCTATCAAAAACTGAAGTTCTTTAGTTGGGTTGGTAAGCTGCTCGAACATAGAAGGCCTTTTGTTAGCCATCATAGACTCTTCTTCAATGGTAATATAGTTGTTGCTTGCCCTTCTTATAGATATATGGATTGGTAATGGTTGTTTGTAACCCAAACCTTCACGCAGTTGTTTGATAGCATACCCTTTCTCTATCACCATCTTTTGAGTAGGGTTTAAGACATGGTTTCCCTTTCCATAAGCTTCAGGCGAGAGCATTCCTAGTTTAGGAGGTTCATTGGGATTGTACCCATCTTTTGCCAACAACTTGTAGGCATTTGGGTCAAAACTCTCATTTGTACACTTTTTAGGAAGTGCCTTATGTTGACTATGATTTATTAATTTGACCAATCCTTCCACCTGTTTCAAAGATGATTTTATTGCATCAATTTGTTTGATAGGAAAAGTTAACCTCCATGAAATATTATGTTGCAACCTAGAAGATGGGCCCTCAACTTTCTTTACCTTTGGTACATAGTGAAGAACATGAGTCACTTATTTACTTGAAGATACAAAATTCATCTTGGGTACTTTGTTCTTATTAAAAAACGCTCGATCCTTTTCAACTATAATCTTCGTATCTCCAATTAGGACATCGGCCTTCTTTGCAATATCAACCTTCTTAGTCGGCACTACAATACCATATCTAACTTCTTTTGAAATACGATTCTTTAATTAGAATTTTGCATCTGCAAAGTATGCTTCTATTTCGGCAAAAGGTCATCATCAACAACTATCTTCTTTTGAACCCTATCTTCAAAGTACTTAAAGCATTGATGGTACGTAGATGGAACCACTTTTTCTCATGTATCCATGGTCTTCCTAGCAAGATATTGTATAAGGTCTTCGAATCAATCAAGTTCATCCATGTTGTCGAATGCATATCTCCCATGTTGATTTCTAATTTGATAACACCTATGGCTCTTTGCATCCCTTGATTGAATCCCTGAATCATCAGACGACTTTTAGATAGTTCATCTATCGATATCCTAAGCTTTTTCACAATGTGAATGGGGATAATATTTACTCTAGACCCATCACAAACCATAATTATATTTACTTTATGCCCCCGCACAAAGCTTACCATATATAAATATCATTGGTGAATGTGACTTTTGCATCACAAGTGTCTATTTCTTCAGAGTTGGACTCCATTGGCTTTTCATGTAATGAAAGTGGAGACAATGATAAGTCTTCATTGTGTGTCTCTTCTTTACCAATATTACAACACGAGGCCTTGGCATCATAATGAGAAACATTATGGTGAAACCAGCTTGGCATGAATTCCCCCAATGTTACTGCATAACGTGGACTTTGATAATGATTCATATTAATTTTTATTTTCTTCACATACTTCTTCATGCTTTTATTTTTTTTGTTTTTTCATTGTCTCCCCTCTTGTTACTTGTTTAGTTGATGCTTTTTGCAAGCATGTTTTGTGACATCTCCACCGTGTCACCAAAATCCATCCTTCAGCATCGATATAATAACTATGAGGTTGGCTTCCCTCTAGAGATTTCTCCTTTACTATTACTTCACTCTCCATAGGGAGGAGTAATAACGTGCTAACATCAATTGTTTCAAAGTCACCAAATTTAATCATATTTATTGGTGATGCATCTAGGATATCACCACCTTCATGTACTTCGACAAAATTGCAAAGAACTATTGGATCAAGTGAACCAAAAGTGAAGGAGATTTGATTCGAACTTTCTTTCTCATCCTCTAGTAATATTTTTCCTTCACAGGCCAAGTCCATGACCTTTTCCTTGAAGATGAAATACCTCTCAATAGGGTGACCCATCAATCGATGGTATTTGCAGTAATCTGGATCATTAGTCCTCCCAGCTTCATCTGGCCTCTTCATTTTAGGTAGCTCAAAGAGTTTCAATGCAAGGAGTTTTTCAAAAGTTGCTGGAACATTTGAGTCCATGAACGGTTACTCTTTTTCTTGCATTTCCTTCAAAGTTAACTTTTTGTCCGCTTTATTTTGGAAAAATATAGTCTTCATACCCTACTTTTTTCTTAGCTTTGTGGACCTTCAGTGGTGGGGAATTAACATTCATTGAATCTTTATTCTTAGACTTCGGTGAAAATTTTCCCCCTTTCTTTACTTCTAGCTTGTCTTTCCCCTTGCGAGGCTCATAAACAGGCAGTCCTTGATTTCCCCTTGAGGACATGCTTAAATCCATATCAGGATCACATGTAGCTAATTATTTAAAAGACTTAGGCTTGATGCCTTGAAGGATATAAAGAAGTCCTCAGTCAATCCCTTGGATACATATTTCTATCCCAAAAGCTTCGTTGAGTCTATCTTTGTAATTGAGGCTTGCATTCCTCCATCGAATGATAAAATCAATGAAAGGTTCACCCTTCCATTAACACATATTTGTGAGTTAAACCATACTCATGGTAGGCCTCGTGCTATAAAAACAATTGAGAAATTCATGTTCAAGTTGCTCCCAACTATTAATGGAACCAGCCTTGAGATTTGTACACCAATCAAAGACATTTCTTTGCAAGGAGTGCAAAAATTGTTTAACAAGATAATCTCTATAAGTTCCAACATTATTTCAAGTTTCAACAAAGTGTGCGACATATTGCTTTGGACTTCCCTTACCATCAAATTGCTGAAATTTTGGAGGTTGATAACTTGTAGGCATCTTCAAGCTATCAATTCTAATAGTGTATGGCTTCGAATATGTAAAGGAAGACTTGGAAGCAACATCATACTTGTATTTGATAGTTCCCATAATGAAGTCCTTCAATTGATGAATTGGAATCAATCCTTCAGTAGATACTTGCAGTTGATCAGCAACATGCACTTGCTTCATTGATGAATCCCCTTTGTCTTGTGCTATAGGAAGCTTCCCAGGTGCGTGACTTGAATCCCCTCTATCACACTTTCAGCTCTATCAGTCAACTTGTTAATTCGATTAACTCGATCTTGCATATATTTTGTTAAGCCTTCAATTGCCTTTGTCAAGCTTGAAAGTTTTTCTTTAACAATTGAGGTGTTAGTCACCATTGCTTGGATAGCCATTGTAGATGATAGAGCAAAGCATGGATTCTCCCTCGAATTGAACTTTCAGTGAAATAGGTCACGTGGAATAATCAATAAAGATCTAGTGATCGAAATATCATCATCACTTTGAATGGTGGAATTCTTAATCTTACAAGGGCTTAGTTGAGCCAATGTCTTTTCAACTATCTCAGCGATATCATCTCCTTCTTTCAATTAACTCAGAAAAAATCTTGCCCCCTTTGAGGATCAAAGATCCAAGACAGGAACTAGCGCAGACGGCACTTGAAGTTCTTGTCATCCTAGCAAGTTTGGTTTATTCCTAGTGATGGGCCCCACACTTCCCGTAGTAACATCTAGTATTTTCTCCACCTCATAGGAAAACTTGGAATAGGTAGCCTTAGCAGCAACAAATGTAGAGTCAACTTCCTTAGATTCTATTTTTTGTGTTCTTGAAACTTAGTACTTAATATGGAGAGATGAGAGGTAGATACGGTCCCAATGGGCGTGCCAGAATTTGTAGACGACAAATTTTGAGTCGAGAAAAATAATAATCAAGACAGAAAAATTTATGTAACAAAATATAATATTTGATTTCAAGTATGATGAGTGCTACAATCTCTATGTGATCCTCTGATTCTTCCAACAATAATATGAACTACGTTGAACTTAGATTTGATTTGGATTTAAGGCCTAAGTAGCTTGACCTTGAATCTTCGTCTTTGAATTATCTTTCACGAAAAAGTAACATGGTCTTGAATGGCTTGATACTTGCCTTCATTTTTGAGCTTGTAGCTTGAACTTGTAGCTTGTAGAGAATTTGCGGTCTTTGATCCACAAGCTCTCTTCTTGCTCTTGTTCTTAATTTCCTGCCTTTGTGAGTTATAAGGACCCCTATTTATAGTTGTAGGGGTGATGCCATTGTGTGATTTGAATGGTCATTTTGAATTGACCAATCATATTCCTTGGTGACAAACTTCAATTTGATTGGCTAGAACATGTCACCTACATACTTGGAATAATTTTAGTGGCTCATTTGTTTGACTTGGATTGCAACCTCATTTAACACGTCATGATTTTAGTAAATCATTTATTTGACATAGTGTGACATGTCATTTGACATGGTGTGACATGTCATTTGACACATGGAACCTATTTGGGCCTCTAAAAAGATGACATCTTGGGCTCAGTAAAATGTGCCCATTGTTTGTAGCCCAAATGGATGGACTAACCCAATGAAACTGGAACATTAATTAAATATGAATTTATTGGACTCAAATAATTAATTTAATTATATTA
>JACEIK010001930.1:130850-141933 GCA_018107945.1 Datura stramonium
CGATCTGTAGGATGGACCTAGGAGTCGTACTGATGGTCGTGATAAGAAGCAGTAGGCTGAAACTGGAGGAATGAACCTACGAGTCTTTCCACGGATCGTACCAAGCTTGTACGAGTCTTGGTAAGGCAGTCGTAATGAACTCCAGAAGAATTGCACAAAAGGTTGATTCTCAGTACGAGAGGATATCACGACCCGTGAGAGCTTGGTACGAGTCGTACCATACCGGTCGTGGTGAACTTCAGACAAATTACAAAGATTCAGAATCAAGCCATGGGAGCCTGGTATGAGTCGTAGGAAGGAGGTATGAATCATACCTTGGCTCGACACTTAGCCAAAACTCATCCAACAATTCAAACCACGAGAAGCTACCACGGACCATAGGATGCTCCTACGAGTCATAGGATGATCCGTGATGAGGTCGGCACTAGATATGGAAAATCGCCCTAATAGCCTAGGAAAAGGATTCTTATGTCTATAAAAGTATGTTTTATGTTTTTATTTCAAAGGAGACGTTAAGAAAAATTAGGTTTAGTTGGAAAACATTGTAGTAGACAATTTTACATCTTTGAAAGAAAGAATTGAGTTGGTTCAACCTTGTGATCAACCTTTTCTTGAATTCATATTGTTCTTGCTACTTGTTCTTCAAGATTTTGTGGATTAATTAAAGGAAGAGTTTTTCTCAATCATATTTGTAAGTATTGTCTTTATGTCTTTAATAAAGAACACACTTCACAACCTTGAACCTATGAGAGACTAAAACCTCCATAGTTAGGGTTGTGGGAATCATGGTGGATTAACAAGCTAGGGTTGCATAAAGTGAGTCTAAAACCAATACTAATTATTTATATTGTATTCTCTTCATGCTTTAATGATTCTTAACGGTGTACAACATTAGGAAGTGCCCGAATTCTTTAATTTCTTTGGTCGCAGAGATAGAGATTAGGAAAAGAGAATTATAATGGATCCTTGATCTTGATGATCGTTGTATTAACTTGAGCTATGGTCACAGGATAGTTATATCTGGAACTTATGATAACGGTTAGTTTGGAAACTCTCATGAGACTTGGTCGAGTAATTGAGTATAGTCATTCAATAGGGATTGGTCGATCGTTTGAATGAACCTAAGTTGTCAGTTCTAGAAGTAAGTATTAGTGAAGAACAAGAGTGTATACTTAAAGCTGTTATGAATCCATGGGGAACACAAACCCTAGTAATCCTTTAATTATTGATTCACAACCATAATATTTACAGCTGCTTTGTTTTTAATATTGATTATTATTAGAATCCCCTCAATTGTGAAGTAACTATCATACAAGTTCACTTACCGACTGTAATCTAGATCTTTCATATTCCTTGTGGGATCGACCCCAACCTCTAAGTTGGGTTCTTTATTGACAACGTCCACTTCATACTTCAGCTAGAAGTTTGGTAAAAAGAGTTATCATGGACATGGGTCATCATAATAAGGGTTGCAACCAACAAACTTCCTTGCATTCCATCATTCCATCATACAACTAAAAACAACAAAAACAAAAATAAAAATAAAAGCAAAACAAGATGTAAAACAAAAATCAAAACTAGTTTGAATCAATTGTTACACCCCGTAAAAATGTCAACGATTAGTAGGCATACCCATAGATTTTGTGACGAATAAGAAGAGCTTGATGCATGTGGGAAGAGCTTCGGAAGCATGGTCAAACGGGACTGGGACGCGAAGGGACAGCGCGAGGCGTTGTCCTTGCCTGCGCTATGGGTAGCGCGAGGTGCTGGCCTTGCCTGTGCTATGGGCAGTGCGAGACGCCGGCCTTGCCTGCGCTATGGGCAGTGCAAGGCGCTGGCCCTGCCACCGCCCTTAGACCTATATAAGCCCCTCCCCTTTTATTTGATTTCATTTTCAATTCAACCTCACGTCCAGAGAGAGTTTAATACGCAACTTTCAAGTAAATTTTGTCTGTTTACGCTATGAAACACCGCCAAAATTCAAATTAACTTCGGGTATCGAAGTTTAAGCCCGTAGGGAGCATTACTATGGATTTATTTTCATGAAATTCACCCGGAAAATTGTAATCCCACTGAGCTAAAGTTGTTGGAATTGCTCCAAAATAATTTCTATACGATCATTGGCTTCAAGTAAGCATTTCTCCCTTCTGGACTTTCGAGAAATTATGAGTATTCCACCGTGTTCTGTTAAGTTGTGGAGTAAGCCTACACCAGGAGTTCATAGGCCTAGTTAAGTCAGTTCAGATCCTAGTAGGGCACCAGGTGCCATTCATGCCTCCCAAGGTGTGGCGTGACATCAATAAATAACTAACATCTTATCACAACTCAATTCCACGGCAATGGCGCCATTTTTTATAACTTCCAAACTACGCTCCTATTTTATGAAAGAGCGAAACGGTCATTGTATCAAAACAATATCCTGACGGATGCTGGAGTCGAAACCCACAGAAAATTGAGTCAATAATTCAAGAGTCATGAACTAATTCAAACTAGAACCCATAATTGCTCAACATTTGAAAAGTAAAATTGGGGGGCGGGAATTAAAGGAAAATAACTATTTAATTCTAAAATAAGACAAATTGGGGGAATTACAATTGAAGCAATCATACGTGATATGGATAGGGGTATTCTATAATGAGATCACAACTAAATCGGAATATTCTTTAATACCTTAGACTCAAAATTATCACAGATAGTAGTGGATAATTCACATTTTCCTTTTTTTCAATCATAAGAATGTTTATTCCTTGGGTTCTTTCATTCCCCAAAGTCAATTCAAGTTATCAACCACACAAGCTTGAGGAAGGATTAGCTATTTCTAGCCTTGACCTTTAATGGAGTGAAAATGTGGGTTTCAACTATCTCTAGCTTAATCCCACATACTAAAACTCCAATTCCTCACTAATATCTTCTCACCCCAATTCTCACCTTTCATTTCCAAGAAAAAGCAAGAAAATTAAAGCACAATTCATGTTTGCAGACCATTAATTTTGGCAATTATAGCTTGGGAGAAGATAATAGATCTATAATTTCAATAAGAATCCTAGAGCAATTTAACAAAACCCAATCAAATTATAAAATCCACCATGACTATACCTTTAGCTAGAAAATTAGTCAAGCATATTTAAAGATAGAGAGAAGATACCAAGAGGATTTCCCTCACATTCGTCACATTAGCTTCACAAATTTGCTTCACAAGCTCTTACAACAATGGTAGAAATCCCTCAAAATAGGTTAAATAAAAAGAAGAAGAAAAGTTCTACCCAACTCTACTAATCTATGGCATAAAGATGTGTGGAAAATGAGTGAATGGTTGGTGAATTGGTTGAATCCCCCCTTGGTGTACAATGAAATCTATGTAAATATCTGTTCTTTCTTGTGTACAACTTTTCCCAAATACCGTTGAGGATTTTAGATGCTTTGGAGACCTTTCTAGACCTTTTTACCCTTCATTAGACGACCTCTACTATGAAGAACCGGCATTTAGCTGGTGTCAATCCGCAGAGCACCAAACTATAGCTGGTTGAAAATAGTGTCCTGGCAGGGGGAACCGGTGGTTCAATGGGAATTTAGCTGATGCCATTCTGCGAAAAGCTGGTCAAATACCCTTTCTGGGCGGCGTTTTGCCCGCATTTTGCCCTTCCGGATCCGCATTTAGCCGATTTAAAGCATGTCTTTGCACCTCTTTTTGAGCTCAAATCTTCCATTATCTTTGGGTCCTCTCCTTCATATACTAAATCATCAAATTCCATCTCAAAATTCATGTGTTATTATCAATTTCATCCTTTCTCCACTCGCGTGAAGTACCTACAAAGAATTCAAGAGAAAGGGCATGAAATTCACATAAACGACTCGAAAACTAGACAAAAACTCATGCTTAGGAGCCTAATGAGTTGGTAAATTTCCAATTCATCACCCATACAAGTTAATTATATATTATGATTTATCCAAGGCTAATAAAATTAGTTTACAATATGATTTGGAGTCAAGACTCCCAATGCAGCTTACGATATGATATGGAGTCAAGACTCCTAATGTTAAGATTCAAGCTATGTTTTGAGAATGTGATTTCAGCTTTGTTAAAAAACAATGTGAGCACTATGCATGTTTTTGGAGTAATGTTTGGCACCAAGTAGGGTTGGGGTTTAGAGGTTCCCCGGTCTCATAAATTATGCGCAAACATAGGTGTGTGTGTATATATATATATATATATATATAATTGGGACCTCTCAAGAGAGTTTTCCCAAACCCCAAGAGGTTCAGCTTGGTATCGATATCATGGATTCTTAGCGTCCTTTGCCTAACAAGGTTTTGGATAACTTTGCCTACTTGAGTGTGATAGTTGGAGCATTATGTAAGCTCTATCGTGATAGTGTCAGTTTTGACGAGTCTCCTATAGTTCCTCATGATTTCAGTTACTTATGTTTATGACACATGATATTATGTTTATAGTAGATTTTACCTAATGATTATTTTATTAGCTTTTACTTATGATTTAAAATATGGCAAGTCATATGATTCCTATTTTCAAATCTTGGGTCACTATGTTCAATTATGGAAACCAACTTATGATTATGTATGTCTCAAATATGGATTTTAGCATGCAACCCTTACTCTTATGATCCTTTCTATTTATATGCATGATTTTAACTAATGTTTTACTAAGCATGTGTAACACCCGGGAAGCTCAAAATTAATATTCGGGACTCAAATCAGTAAATCTAGAAAACTGCAGAAATGTTGCAGGACGACCCACCTAATGAGTCGTTAAGGGATCCAACGACTCGTTAGGTCAACCGTGAGAAGGATGCCTAAGAAAAAGTCAGTGTTCCCAACGGACAACCTCATGAGTCGTGGTCAGGTCCCACGACTCATTGAGTCACTCATTGTCAGGCCGGAATACAGAAACTTGAGAAGTGGCAGTGTACTTGATGAATGGGGGGACCGAGTCGTGGTCCCCAGTAACGACTCGTTATGTCCCCCGTTACCATCCCTAGTTAATTTTTATCCAGTGTACCTGACGGGCGTGACTACAAGTTGTGGTCAGTCAACACGACCCGTTAGGTCACCTGTTAGGATCACTTGGCAGTTTTTTTCCAACGATTTTTTAAGGGTTATTTAGCAATTTCCTACTCTCCCAAGCTTTAAACTACGTCGTTTTAACATCAGTTTCAGACATTTTAGTGGGGGGAACGGTCTCTTTTCCTCATTCTCCACTCACACTTTCATGAAGCAGAACGTAAAGTTCCTCCTAGGGCAGTTCAGAGCATCAACTAGGGCAACCTTCTCTTCTCAGTTTCTTAAGGAAATTCTTTGAGTTTTCACCAGGTGTGTGGGTATTCAACAAGAGAAATTATTCTTCCCTTTTGTCCCCCAAAATTCTTTCATAACTTCTCTATTAGTTTTAGCCTTGAGTTTTTCGAATACGAAGAAATTACCTGTTATTATTCGTCAATCTCTCATAGAATGATATTCTTGTTTATTATTGATAATAATTCCATCAGTTCTTATTTAAATTATTGAGATTCTTGTACGAATGAATGGAAGCCTTGAATTTTTGCATGAAGATTATTTTGCTTGAAAATATCCCTCTAGTGAATTAAGCATGTTTTGGGCTGAATTTTCCTTGAAACTCTTATTATATATGTAACGAGCAGATATTCCCTTGATAAGAAAAAATTTTAGACTTGATAAATTAGTTTTTGTTGACTTCTTGAGTTGTTGTTATATTATGGAATTCCCATGTTGTTGGAATGAGTCGAACTCTCTATTAGCTGCTTAATAGTTCAGTTTAGTTAGAATGTAGAATCCCTCCAGAACTATGCAAAAATTGTCAACTAATCAGTTTGACTATAGAAATTCTTGAGGTGTCATTAGTACCTCCCAGATATCAGAATTAGAATCAAAATTCAATTATTGGTCCACCAGGCAGTCATGACATTTCAAATATATAGCTCTGACTTGCCCCATGACCCCTATTCAGTTTACATATTGTTCTTAGACAGTTAGGACGCTTCCAGATAAGCAACTCTGACAGTCTAGAACCCAGTTTTAGAATCTGGTCCGATAAGACTCTCAGGGTACTTTCAGTTATATGTCCCTGACTAGTCTTGGACCCCTGTTTCGAGTTATCAGCCTAGTAGTTCAATTTAGGTGTTCTAGTGGGAGTAGGACTTAGCATTGAGTGAACCAGGGTTTCAGAGAACCTAGGTTCCTAGAACTACGTTGCCAGCGTAGGATTACAGATACATATTATTGGTCTGATTTGGCCCCAGAATTTTGTGATCACCCAGTTCATGCCTTTATACCCTAGCAAGGTATGTGGGTCCTATCGGTGGGGTGTATACATGGGACTCCACGTCTAGCTCATGTAGTTATATGCCGGTTACAGACTCTCCCACTAGTCAGTCCAATCCAGTTTCAAAATAAGAATCTCAGTCCAGTTCAGATCTATTAGTTTAGTTCAGTTCAGTGTAGTATTTTAGATTCAATATTACAGATTTAGGGCATGTCTTTAAACACTAGACAGGGTCATTTTGACCATCTTAGATACTTCAGATTATTTTAGTTAAGATAATTAGTTGGTCATTGAATGTCTTTCCAGTTCAGCCATTTACATCTATCAGTATATTCCTATCATATACACAATACATTCAAAGTACTGATGCATATTATTTATGTTGTACATTTCATGATACATCTGTAGGTTCCCAAACTCAGCATCGTTAGCCGTTGCGATCTAGATCCTCTTCCGCGGTAGCCAAAGTGTGAGTCCTCATCATTCGAGGGCCTCATTTTATTTTATTTCAGTTGAGTTATTATTTTAGTTAGATTTAAAATTAGCTAGGGGCTTGTCCCTGTAACTCCTCAATAGATGGCTTTCAGACCAGAATTGATTTTCAGAGTTATTCTTTTATATACTTTAAATTCTCCATTTTCAGTCTTTATAGTTTCTTAAAATGCTTTGATGTGAGTATTTTAAATTTCCGTTGTGCATGATTACTCAGAATACTAGTGGATGATAGACCAGGGGTTGACTTAAGGTCACTTGTGGCTTCAAGTACCGTGTTTCGTCCAGGGTGTAGGCTCGGGGCATGACAAATTTGGTATCAGAGCCCTAGGTTTAGAGTATCCTCGGAAAGTCTGAAAGTCGCATTGAGTAGAGTCTTTTTCATGAGTGTAAAGCGCGCCACACTAATGATGATGAGGCTACGAGATGTTATTAGGAAAATCCCCTTCTAATCATATTCTTTATCGTGCATTAAAGTTCAATTCCAAAAGTGTCCCTCTAATTCGTGCAGTATTTCATTTCAGTGAACCATGCCTCCCAGACGCGGTAATGAAAGGAGGGCCGGAAATGCTAACAGACCTGCCCCACCAGCCCCGCCAGCTCCTTAAGATGATTAGGTTTCTACCGCAGATTTTAGAGCAGCCATTCAGTTACTGGCTCAAATTGTGACCAATTAGGTGAATCAGTAGGTGGTACCGGTGAACACGAACGAGTCTACAGTAGCGGTAAGGGTGTGGGACTTCACCCGTATGAACCCTCCATCTTTCCAGGGATCTAAAGTGGGGGAGGACCCCTAAGAGTTTGTAGATGCATTTAGGAAGATTACCCGTATTATGGGTGTCAACTCCTCCGAGAGCGCTGACCTGGCTACCTATCAGCTTAATGGGGTAGCCCGGGTTTGGTATGAGAAGTGGAAGGACGGGCAGCTAGCGGAAGTAGGAACAGTGGAGTGGGAAGAATTCCACACAGCTTTCCTGGATAGGTTTTTCCCTTGAGAGTTGAGGGAGGCTAAAATGGCAGAGTTTATGAATCTACGGCAAGGCAATCGGACAGTGGAGGAGTATGCTCTAGAGTTTACCAGATTATCAAAGTATGCTCCAGAGATGGTAGCCGAGCCAAGGGCTCGCATGCTGAAATTCGTTAATGGAGTATCTAATCTGGTCCATAAGGAGTGCAGGACCGCGATGCTAATCAAGGACATGGACCTCTCTAGCCTAATTGTTTATGCCCAGCAGATTGAGGTAGAGAAATTGAAAGATATGGAATGTAAGAATAAGCGGGCAAGAACTGGTCATTCAGATTTTGGCCACTAGACATCTGGCGGTGGTAGCTGCCCACAGCAGCAACAGCAGAGGCCCCCAGCACCTAGCTCAACCAACGCCCCAGCCTTTCGGTCCCGCCAGGATCAGAGGGGTGGTTGATCTGGAACTCAGTCTCAGACTCACAGTACAGGGAACAGGTATCCAGTTTTCCCCAAGTGCGGCAAGAATCATCCTGGAGAGTGTCCACGGGGTAGGGAGGGCTGTTTCGGTTGTGGACAGCTTGGGCATCGAATTAAAGAATGGCCTTCAGCAGGATAGGGAAGATCACAATCCACTACCTCAGCAGCTCCAGCAGGTCGACCAACTAAGCATGCCAATTCATTAGGTACAGATAGCGGTCAACGCCAGAATCGTTTCTATGCTCTATCTTCTCATCAGGATCAAGAAAGCTCACCTGACGTAGTTACTAGTAT
The DNA here is from genome assembly GCA_018107945.1 of Datura stramonium. Taxonomy (NCBI): domain Eukaryota; kingdom Viridiplantae; phylum Streptophyta; class Magnoliopsida; order Solanales; family Solanaceae; genus Datura; species Datura stramonium. Next base: position 139,376 of record JACEIK010001930.1, read on the forward strand.
GTTACGTCTCTTTCATCTAGACGTATATGCCCTCTTAGATCCAGGATCTACCCTTTCGTTTGTGATGCCTTATATAGCGTTCAGTTCAATATAATTCCAAAGGTCTTTTTAGAACCATTCTCAGTCTCCACCCTAGTTGGTGAGTCAGTTAGAGCCAACCAGGTGTATAGAAACTGCCTAGTCTCAGTTCTGAGTAAAGTTATTCCAGCTGATCTTGTAGAGTTAGACATGGTCGACTTTGACCTTATCCTCAGCATGGATTGGATACACTCCTACTATTCCTCAGTCAATTGCAGTACCAGAATTTTCAAGTTTCAGTTTCCCAATGAGCCAGTGTTAGAATGGTCGGGTAGTATCTCAGCGCCTAAGGGTAGGTTTATTTCCTACCTTATGGCCCAGAAACTCATCTCCAAAGGATGTTTATATCATCTGGTTTGGGTCAAGGATTCCACCTCTAAGAGCCCAACGATCCAGTCAGTTCCAGTAGTTAGTGAGTTCCCAGATGTTTTTCCTGAGGATCTTCCCGGAGTTCCCTCTGAATGAGAAATAGACTTCGGAATAGATCTCCTCCTATATACTCAGCCAATCTCCATTCCTTCTTACAAAATGGTTCTAGTTGAGCTTAAGGATTTGAAGGGGCAGCTAAAAGATCCTCTTGACAAGGGTTTTATCAGACCCAGCATCTCGCCCTGGGGTGCTCCAGTTCTATTCGTGCGAAAGAAAGACGGTACCCTCAGAATGTGCATAGATTACCGCTAGCTGAACAAAGTCACAGTCAAGAACAGATATCCCCTACCTAGAATTGATGACTTGTTCGACCAACTTCAGGGAGCCAGTTGTTTTTTCAAGATTAATCTCAGGTCAGGATACCATCAGTTAAGGGTCAGAGAGTGTGACATACCGAAAAAAGCATTTAGAACTCGATATGGTCACTACAAGTTTGTGGTAATGTCCTTTGCGTAAATGAACATCCCAGAAGCCTTCATGAATTTGATTAATAGGGTTTTCAGGCAGTACCTGGATATGTTCATCATTGTATTTATCGACCAGAAATGAAGAAGAGCATGCCCATCACCTAAGGATAGCATTACAGACCCTAAGAAATCGCCAGTTATTCGCCAAGTTCAGCAAGTGTGAATTCTGGTTGAAGTCTGTGACTTACTTGGGTCATGTGGTCTCAGGTGAGGGGATACAAGTAGATCCTCATAAAATAGCAGCGGTGAAGGATTGGCCCAGACCTACCACTCCTACTGAAATCAGGAGTTTCCTGGGCTTAGCGGGTTATTACCGATGGTTTGTGGAAGGCTTCTCCTCCATAGAATCTCCTCTTACTAAGTTAACATAGAAGAAGGTGAAATTTTAGTGGTCGGACGAGTGTGAAAATATTTTCTAGGAGTTGAAGACTCGACTCACTACTGCTCGAGTTTTGACCCTGCCAGAAAGAACAGGTGGGTTTTTTGCATATTGTGACACCTCCAAAGTTGGACTTGGTTTCGTTCTAATGCAGCGGGGAAAAGTGATAGCCGATGCCTCCAGATAGCTCAAAGTCCATGAGAAGAACTATCCGACTCATGACTTGGAGTTGGCAGCGGTGGTATTCGTGTTAAAAATATGGAGGCACTACTTGTACGGGGCTCACGTTGATGTGTTCACAGATCACAAGAGCCTTCAGTATGTGTTCAGCCAGAAGGACCTAAACTTGCGTCAGAGACAGTGGTTGGTACTGGTAAAGGATCATAACATGAGTGTGCTGTATCACCCAGGTAAGGCCAATATGGTGGCCGACTCCCTAAGCAGACGGTCTATGGGAAGTGTGGCCCACATTGAGGAAGGCAAGAGGGAGCTAGCAAAAAAAGCTCATAGGCTAGCCCGGTTAGGGGTGCAGTTGGTGGATTCAGCCGAAGGTGGCATGGTAATGCAAAGTGGGTCAGATTCATCCTTGGTAGTTGAACTCAAATCCAGACAGGATGAGGATCCCATTTTACTTAAGCTTAAGGAAGCAGTCCTCATAAAAGAGATAGAAGCTTTCTCCCAAAGGGAGATGGGGTGCTCTGTTACTAGGGCAGGTTGTGTGTACCGAATGTTGGTAAGTCGAGATAGAATATATTGGCTGAGGCGCACAACTCGAGATACTTTATTCACCCCGGTGCTACTAAAATGTATCGCGACTTGCGAGATATCTACTGGGGAACGGCATGAAAAGGGATATCGCCGAATTTATAGCACAGTGCTCGAATTGCCAGCAATTCAAGGTAGAACACCAGAGACCCAGAGGCATGACCCAAGATATTAGTATACCCACGTGGAAGTGGGAAAAAGTGCATATGGATTTCATTACGAGTTTACCTCGGACTTTCCGACAGCATGACTCAATCTGGCTGGTAGTAGATCAGATGACTAAGTCAGCTCACTTCCTCCCAGTTAAAACCACAGACTCAGCTGAAGACTATTGTTCGGACCAAACTACACGCAAGTGCACGTGGTCGTACAAGTAGTAAAGTGGCTTTATTTCAAGCCAAGTATCGATCCCATAGGGACTGAACTACGGTAGTAATTAA
>JACEIK010001930.1:142303-165969 GCA_018107945.1 Datura stramonium
CAATTTTCTCAACTAAGAAAAGATCATATCCTACCAATTCACATCTGTCCAATTACTTTCCTTTTCAGAATCAAAATTGGATTTCTAAGATATACATTAATAATGGCCAAATATTAATGCAGTAAAAACAAGAATTGATAGAACAACCATTATAGAGAAGATGAAAACTGAAATAATTAGTGATTACATTTCTCTACAATTATCCTTAACCTCAGCAAGAGGTGAATTAGCCACTCATTTGTGCATTAAACCTCTTCAAACAAGTAGAATTCATACAAGCAATTGAAATTAAAGAGAAAAAGGAAGAGAATTAACCCTAAAAATTCTTCCTCTCAACTGCCTGCTAACCATGTTCTTGCTCCAAAAATGTCAGAATGTTTAAAATAAAACTTAAGTGTGCTATTATATTAGTGAGAATTTTTCCCGGAATAACAAGCAACGTGGCACGGAGTGTATCGCGGAGCATCACCTTCGTGCCATGGCCCTGTCGCGGACCTCCACTGGAACTCAGCTCCCAGGTACATGCATTTCAGCATGGCACGACGTGTATCACGGAGCCTCACCTTCGTGCCACAGTGCCATCGCGCACCTCCACTGGAACTTGAGGTTTCGGATAATCACCCTCAGCATGCCACGAAGTGCATCGCGGAGCATCAACTCCGTGCCACGGAGGTAACGCGCACCTCCACTGGAATTTGACATAATTCTTCCTCCCAAATAGAATGCCTCCGCGATGGTAGCGTGACACGGAGCCATCGCGGAGCCCCTATTTTTTCCAACTTCCCTTGTCAACTTCCACTTCTTGCTTCCGAGTCCATTCCCGCACTTCACCAACTTGTAGANGCTTCCGAGTCCATTCCCGCACTTCACCAACTTGTAGATTAGCTTCCAAAAATTCCTTCTACCTGAAAAACAACACTAATCATGTTGGTTAGTATAAATTTACATTTACCTAAGAATCACATGAGAATGTACACATAACAATAGATAAACTAGTAGAAATGAAGTATTTGAGTATCACTTCGGCATGAAATTCTGACCAAGATCAACTATACCAAACTTTACATATGAGAGTTAGTCAGACTCCATAGGGTGCCCTTGGCAATCATTTCAGACAAGGGAACATAGTTTACCTCACACTTTTGGAAGTCCTTTCAGAAGGGACTAGGCACTCAGGTCAAACTCAGCACTACTTTTCACCCGTAGACTGATGGGCAAGCTGAGCTGACCATTCAGACCCTAGAAGATATGTTGAGAGCATGCACGATCGATTTTAAGGGTAATTGGGATGACCATTTTCCTCTTATCGAGTTTGCGTACAACAACAGCTACCATTCTAGAATCCAGAGGGCCCCATTTGAAGTATTGTATGGTAGAAGGTGCAGATCTCCTATAGGGTGGTTTGAAGTTGGTGAAGCTACCTTGATAGGGCCAGACTTAGTTCACGAGGCAATGCAAAAAGTTCAGCTCATCCGAAAAAGGTTGAAAACAACTCAGAGCCGCTAGAAATCTTATGATGATGTGCGGAGAAGAGAGTTGGAGTTTGCAGTTGATGACTGGGTATACCTAAAAATTTCGCCCATGAAAGGGGTGATGAGGTTTGCAAAGAAGGGGAAGCTCAACCCGAGGTATGTGCAAGCTTATAAAATTTTGAGGTGTATCGACAAGGTGGCCTATGAACTAGAGTTACCTTCAGAATTAGCAGTTGTACATACAGTTTTCCAAGTGTGACTTTTGAAGAAGTGCGTTGGAGACCCAACCTCTGTGGTGTCATTGGACAGTGTGGTAATCAAGGATAGTCTCACATATGAGGAGGTACTAGTCCAGATCCTTGACCGTCAGGTTCGTAAATTGTGAAATAAGGAAATAGCTTCAGTCAAGGTCCTATGGAGAAATCAGAAGGTGGAAGGAGCTACATGGGAGGTCGAGGCAGACATGATGGCCAAATACCCGCACTTGTTCTCTACAGACTCTGTTATAGCTTGAAATGTGAATTTTGCTTTATAACCTGAACTAGTTGTTTAATTCAGTTCATGTGTATAAGTTTTCTTTTTGACTTTGGATGTATATATATGAAAAACAAATTTAGTTCAGCTATGTATTCTAAAATAGAGGTAGTCATTTCGGTAGTTTTGGACTTAAATGAGCAGTATTTGGAGATTTTGATTGCTATTTTTTTTGGTTCCTATGAGTTTTCTAACATTCAAGGAAGACTGTTTCCAAGGGGGAGATATTGTAACACTCGGAAGCTCAAAATTAATATCCGGGACCCAAATCATAAAATTTGGAAAATTGTAAAAATGTTGTAGAACGACCCACCTACTACAACAACCCACCTAACGTATCATTAAGGGACCCAACAACTCGTTAGGTAAACCGTGAGAAGGATGCCTAAGAAAAAGTCAGTGTTCCCAATGGACGACCTCACTAGTCGAGGTCAGGTCCCACGACTCGTTGAGTCACTCGTTGTCAAGCCGGAATCAAGAAACTTGAGAAGTGGCAGTGTACTTGACGAATGGGGGCAACGATTCGTGGTCCCCAGTAATGACTCGTTATGTTCTCCATTACCAGCACCAGTTAATTTTTAGCTAGTGTACCTGACGGGCGTGACCATGAGTCGTGGTCAGTCACCACGACCCGTTAGGGTCACCTGGCAGTTTTTCCCAATAATTTTTTAAGGACTATTTAGTAATTTCCTACTCTCCCAAGCTTTAAACTACATTGTTTTAGCATCAGTTTCAAATGTTTTAGTGGGGGTAACGGGTCTTTTCCTTATTCCCCACTCACACTTTCACGAAGCTGAACGTAGAGTTCCTCTCAGGGCAGTTCAGAGCATCAACTAGAGCAGCCTTTCTTCTAAGTTTCTCAAGGAAATTCCTTGAGTTTTCACTAGGTATGTGGGTATTCAATAAGGGCAATTATTCTTCCCTTGTGTCCCTCAAAATTCTTCCATAACTTCTCTATTAGTTTTAGCCCTGAGTTTTTTGAATACGAAGAAATTACATGTAATTATTCGTTAATCTCTCATAGAATGATATTCGTTTATTATTGATATGAATTCCATCAGTTCTTACTTAAATTATCGAGATTCTTTCAAGAATGAATGGAAGCCATGAATTTTTGCATGAAGATGAGTTTGCTTGAAAATCTCCCTCTAGTGAATTAAGCATGTTTGGGATGAATTTTCCTTGAAACTCTTATTATATGTGTAACGAGCATATATTCCCTTGATATGAAAAAATTTTAGACTTGATAAATTAGTTTTTCTTGAATTCTTGAGTTGTTGCTATATTACGGAATTCCCGTGTTGTTGGAATGAGTCGAATTCTCTATTAGTTGTTTAATAGTTCAGTTTAGTTAGAATGTAGAATCCTTCCAGAACTAGGAAGAAATTGTCAACTAATCAGTTTGACTATAGAAATTATCGAGGTGTAGGTAGTACCTCCTAGATATCAGAATTAGAATAAGAATTTAGTTATTGGTCCACTAGGAAGTCATGACATTTCAGATATATAGCTCTGACTCGCCTCAGGACCCAAGTTCAGTATACAGTTTGTTCTTAGACGATTACAATTCTTCCAGATAAGCAGCTTTGACGGTCTAGAACCCAATTTCAGAATCTGGTCCGATTATACTCTCAGGGTACTTTCAGTTATATCTCCCTGACTAGTCTTGGACCCCAATTTTAAGCTATCAACATAGTAGTTCAGTTTAGGTGTTGTAGTGGGAGTAGGACTTAGCACCGAGCAGACCGGGGTTCTAGCGTACCCAGGTTCCAAAAACTACGTTGCCAGCATAGGATTATAGATACAGATTATTGGACTGATTTGGCCCTAGACTTTTGTGATCACCCAGTTCATGCCCTTATACCCTGGCAAGGTATATTGGGTTCTATTAGTGGGGTGTATACATCGGACTCCACGTCTAACTCACATGGTTATATGTCGGTTACAGACTCTCCCACTAGTTTGTCCAGTCTAGTTTCATAATAAGAATCTCAGTCCAGTTTCAGATCTATCAGTTCGGTGCAGTATTTCAGATTCAGTATTACAGATTTAGGGCACAGATACTTTAGATTAGTTTAGTTAAGATAATTAGTTGTTCATTGAATGTCTTTCTAGTTCAGCCATTTACATCTATCAGTATATTCCTCTCACATACTCAGTACATTCAAAGTACTGACACATATTTTTTATGTTGTATCATTTCATGATACAGCTGCAGGTTCCCAGACTAAGTATCGTTAGCCGTTGCGATCCAGATCCTCTTCTGCTGCAGCCGAAGTGTGAGTCCTCATCATTCGAGGGCCTTGTTTTATTTTCTTTCAGTTGAGTTATTGTTTTAGTTTGACTTCAGTAGATGGCTTTCAGACCAGACTTGATTTTCAGAGTTATTTTTTTATATACTTTAAATTCTCTATTTTTAGTCTTTACAGTTTCTTAAAATACTTTGATGTGATTATTTTAAATTCCCGCAGTGCATGATTACTCAAAATACTAGTGGATGATAGACCAGGGGTTGACTTGAGGTCACTTGTGGCTTCAAGTACCGTGTTTCATCTAGGGTGTAGGCTCGGGGCGTGACAACATGTTTTACATACTCATACATTCCAAGTACTGACAGCAGACTCTATGTTATATCATCTCATGATATAGGTTCGAGTGATTCAGTTTAGTCTCGTCAATAGCCTACTCCCATCTCAGTCCAGTTCAGCCCCAGCTTTGGGTGAGTCCTCATCATCCGAGAACATCTTTTAGTTTAGACCTATTATGCCAATTTAGTTTCAGACTTGAAGTTAGCTGGGGGCTTCTCCTAGCATCTCATCAAATAGTAAAAGTTTTTAAGACATAGACTAGTATGTTTAGTTTTGAGATTCAGCGTTGTGATGTTATCCTTTGATATATGTTTTATCATGTTTAGTCTTCCACTTATTCATGTTCACGTTGTTTTCCACTTGATGATGCTTTTATGTCATGCTATGTATGTACCATGGCTTAGCTTGGAGCCATTCGTGGTTCTAGGTACCGTGTCTCAATTCGGGGTCCTAGCTCGGGTCGTGACAAACTTGGCATCAGAGTAAAGGTTTAGGTGTGTCCTAGGGTGTCTGAAAGCCACATTAAGTAGAGCCTTTTCCATGGGTGTAAAGTGCACCACACTTATAGGGAAGAGGCTACAAGACATTTTAGGGAATTTCCCTTCTTTCGTGATCTATGTCGTTTGATAAAGTACCTCTCTATCCCTCTAACTCATGCAATACGCATTCCCAAAAATATCCCTTCAAGTTGAGTAAATAGTAGAATAAATGGCAACGGAAATGGCCATGGAAATGGCAATGGAGATGGAAATCAGCAACCCCCACCAGCTCCAGTGGATCTCTTTCCCGAGCAGGTCACTCATGCCGAGTTTAGAGAGGCATTTTAGATGTTGGCATAGGCCATGACTACTCAGGTCAACCAACAGGCGGTGGCCCATGTTCCCCAGAATGGGAACGCAGCAGTGGTGAGAGTGCAAGACTTTCTCGGGATAAACCCACCTGAGTTTCTTGGTGGATGAGGACCCGTATGAGTTCCTTAAGGAGGTGCAGAAAATCACCTAGATTATAGGGGTGACAGGAGAGGAGAGTGCAGATTTAGCCTCCTATCAGCTGAAGGGGGTTGCTCACATATTATTTCGTCAATGGATGGATAGTAGAGGAGTTGGAATAGTTCCTGTGGGCTGGGATGAGTTTGTGACTGCCTTCTTGGACAAGTTCTTCCCTAGGGAGTTGAGGGAGGCAAAGGCGGCATAGTTCGTCAACTTGAAGTAGAACAACAAAACTATCCAGGAGTATGCTTTAGAGTTTACCCAGTTGTCCAAGGATGCACCGGAGATGGTTGTTGATCCTAGGGCTTGTGTGAGCAGGTTTGCGAATGGAGTGGCAGATTCCTTGGTCAAGGAGTGCAGGACTGCCATGTTGATCAATGATATAGATTTCTTCCAGTTGGTCACATATGCCCAACAGAAAGAGGCGGAGCAGATGAAAGAGAAGGGGGGAGAGGCCAAGAAGGCCAGGACAGGGAGCTATAGGCATTCCCAGTAGAGGTCCAGTGGTGAACATCATCCCCACCGCAGTCATCAGCTAGTGTTCGGTCTAGAACTAGATGTTATCAGAGGGGTATAACATCAAGATCTAGAGGACAGGGGAGCATGTCAGGAGAGCCTAACATTCTAGCTTGCATGAGATGTGGTAGTGGGCACACCGAAGAGTGCTTGGTGGGTTCAGGCGCGTGCTTCGGGTGTGGGAACCCAGAAACATGCTCATAGATTACCCTTCATCTAGACAGGGCCATGGTAGAGGTCATGACCTGGTCACCATTTCAGCAGCTCCACCACACGTTCATCTCAGTAGGGTGCATCCATTAGTATAGGTAGTGGCCAGCGCCAGAACAGGTTTTATGCCTATCTTCTCATCAGGAGCCGGAGGTCTCTCCTGATGTGGTTACTAGTATGTTACAGGTATTCCATCTTGATGTGTATGCATTATTAGATCCAGTGGTTGCCTTATCTTTTGTGTATATTGTTGTTAAATTTGGAGTTAGTCCCGAAATCCTATCAAAACCTTTCTCAACCTCTACTCCAATCAATGAGTCAGTATTGCTTGACGGGTATAAAAAATTGCCCTACCACAATCCTTCAGAAAGTCACCTCAGCCAACCTAGTAGAGTTAGATATGATTGATTTCGATGTCATGTTCGGTATGGATTAGGTACATGCATGTTATGCCTCAGTCAATTACAGAACTCGTATAGCATAGTTTCAATTTTCGGGCGAAACAGTTCTAGAGTTGAAGGGTAGTTCAACTGTACCTATAGGACGCTTCATTTCTTAAGGAAAAAAAGATGATCTCCAAGGGTTGTGTTTATAATCTAGTTTGGGTTAAGGATTCTACGTCTGAGACCCCGACTCTACACTTAGTTTCTTTTGTATGTGAGTATCCAAAGGTTTTCCCTAACGATCTACCAAGAGTCCCTCTCGAGTGGGAGATCAACTTTGGTATTGACCTTCTCTCGGATACGCACCTCATATCCATTTCTCCTTATAGAAAGGCTCCAACTGAGCTAAAGGAGTTAAAAATAGTTGAAAGATCTCCTTGATAAGGGTTTCATCTGACCTAGTAAATCCCTATGGGGTGCTCTAGTTTTTTATGTTCGAAAGAAGGATGGTTCCCTTAGAATGTGCATTGGTTATCGGCAGTTGAACAAGGTCACAATTAAGAATAAGTATCCCGTTCCTAAGATTGATGACTTGTTTGACCGGCTTCAGGGTGCTAAGTGCTTCTCAAATATAGACCTCAGATCCAGATAACATCAGCTCAAAGTTAGGAAGAGTGACATTCCGAAACAGCCTTCAGGACTTGATATGGTCACTATGAGTTCGTAGTTTTCTTTTGGACTGATGAATGCTCCTACAGCTTTTATGTATTTGATGAACAGGGTGTTCAAGTAGTATTTGGATATGTTCATGATTGTCTTTATATATTAATTCTCATATACTCTCGAAGCGAGGAGGAGCATGTCGCTCATTTGAGGATTATGTTGCAGACTCTCAAGGATCACCAGTTGTTTGCTAAATTCAGCAAGTTCTAGTTTTGGCTAAACTCAGTAGCATATTTGGGTCAAGTAGCGTCTAACGAGGGTGTGAAGGTGGACTCTCAAAAGATAGAAGTGGTGAAGAATTGGCCTAGACCAGTTAGTCCTACAGATATTACGAGCTTTTTGGGTTTAGCTAACTACTACAGGAGGTTGGTAGAGGGATCCTCATCCATTGCAGAACCATTGACTAAGTTGACCCAGAAGAAGGTCAAATTTCAGTGGTCGGATGCTTGTGAGAAGAGTTTTCATGAGTTAAAGACTCAACTCACTTCAGCCCTAGTATTGACCCTACCGGAGGGAACGGATGGTTTTGTTGTGTATTATGATGCCTCTAGGGTTGGTCTTTGTTGGGTATTGATGCAGCATGGTAAGGTCATTGCGTATGCCTCGAGACAGCTTAAGGCTCATGAGAAGAATTACCTGGCGCATGACCTAGAGTTGGCAATCGTGGTTTTTTCTTTGAAGATTTGGAGGCACTATTTGTATAAGGTTCATGTGGATGTGTTCACGGACCATAAGAGCCTTCAGTATGTTTTCACTCGGAAGGACCTGAATCTACGACAATGGAGATGGCTAGATCTTCTCAAACACTATCACATGAGTATCCTTTATCATTCGAGCAAGGCCAATGTAGTGGCGGATGCTCTTAGTAGGCTTTCCATGAAGAGTGTGTCTCATGTGAATGATGGGAGTAAGGAGTTGGTGAAGGATGTCCATAGGCTTGCTAGTTTGGGGGTTTGCCTTATAGATTCGATGGATAGTGGTATGACTATTTAGAATAGGTCGGAATCTTCCTTGGTGATGGAAGTTAAATCTAAGCAAGATGAGGATCCTATTCTAGTGAAGCTAAATGAAGCTATCCAGAATTAGAAGGTGGAGGGGTTTCTCCCAAGGGGGAGATGGTGTACTCCGATATCAGGGCCAATTGTGTGTGCCAGCTGTAGATGACTTGAGAGAGCAGATGTTGTGTGAGGCTCATGGCTCTCGGTACTCTATCCATCCAGGTGCCATCAATATGTACCTTGATCTACAAGAAGTCTATTGGTGGAATGGCATGAAGAAGGACATAGTGGAGTTTGTGGCTAAGTGTACAAATTGCCAATAGGTGAATATTGAGCATCATAGACCTGGTGGAATTCTTTAGGATATTAGTATTACTACTTGGAAGTGGGAAAAGATTAATATGGACTTTATTACAGGCTTTGCTTGTACCCGCCGACGGTATGAATCTATATGGGTGATTGTGGACAGGTTGACCAAAATCATCTCATTTATTACCCGTCAAAACTACCGATTCAACTGACGATTATGCTAGATTATACATTCTGGAGTTAGTTTGGTTGCATGGAGTCCCTTTGTCCATAATCTCAGATAGAGGTACTCAGTTCACCTCTCAATTTTGGAGATTATTGTAGAGAGGCCTTGGTACTCAGGTAAAGCCTAGCATAGCTTTTCACCCCCAGACAGATGGTCAGGCCGAGTGGACCATTTAGACTCTTGAGGATATGTTAAGAGTGTGTGATTGATTTCAAGGGTAGTTGGGATGATCACTTGCCTCTCATTGAGTTTGCCTCCAATAACAGTTACCACTCCAACATTCAGATTGCTTCATTTAAGGCTCTTTATGGGTGGAGGTATAGATCACCTATTGGATGGTTTGAGGTGGGTGAGGCTTCATTGATAGGGTCATATTCAGTTCATGAGGCCATGGAGAAGGTTTAGCTTATTAGAGAAAGGCTGAAAATAGCTCAGAGTTGTCAGAAATCTTATGCGGATGTGAGGCGGGGGGAGCTTGAGTTTGAGGTTGAGGTTGATGATTGGATATTTTTGAAGGTGTCTCCCGTGAATGGAGTGATGAGGTTTGGAAAGAAAGTAAAGCTTAGTCCCTGAATGTTGGTCCTTATAGGGTCTCGAGATGAGTTAGCAAGGCAAGGTGATGTATGAGTTGGAGCTACCAGTGGAGTTGGCTTTGGTGATCCAGTTTTTCATGTATCTCTATTAAAGAAGTGTGTTGGTGACCCAACCTTAGTTGTTCCGGTGATGAGAATAGGAGTGAAGGATAGCCTTACCTATGAGGAGGTTCTGATTGAGATCCTTAATCGTAATGTTCGAAAGTTGAGAAATAAGAAAGTAGCTTTCGTGAAGGTTTTATGAAGGAATCAGCTTGTTGAGGGAGCTACGTGGGAAGCCGAAGAAGATACGATCTCTAGATACCCGTATCTTTTCCCTTCCAGCTCAGTTCCAAAATAAGGTATTAGTTTCCTCCTTAGTGTTTTATTCAGTTTCATGTCAAGTTTAAGTCTCTAAGTTTCTTTCATGTCATAGCATGTATGTATATTTCATGAATTCAATTCTTTCATGTATCCCAGTCCGAAGTCAGTCACTCCATCAGTTCTCAACCACATTTATTCAGTTTTGTGATTGTAGTTCCTTCCTTGCCTTTTAGTATGCTTAATATACATTTAAGGATGAATGTTCCCAAGGGGGAGATAACGTAACACCCCAAAAGACTCTAAGATCATACCCGAGGGTTGAAATGGAGAAATATAGGAAAATTGCTCCAGATTCACAGAACGACTCAAGGAACGAGCCATTGTTGGAAATAACGACTCATTTTGTGATTCGTTGTAAGCATCCAATAAAGGTTTCCCCATAAACAACGAGCCTAACAATGACTCATTGGAGGATCCAATTGGTCATCCTGAGTGGTAATTGAATGGAGTTCAGAAAAGGGTCAGATCTACTTCAGTGACAATGAAAGGGTGCAATGACCCATGGTGGAGAGTGATGACTTGTGGTATTGGTCAGTTGGAAGGACTTCAGAAGTTATGCTAGGATTGTCGAGGTGATGATGAGAGGAATGACGAGTGGTTGTTTCAAGTAATGACTCTTTCTATGTGGTCATTGGTTGGTGAACCAGAAGAGTGCCATAATTTCCCCAGGAAACAAAGGATGGTCCAACGACCCATCGTATCCTACAATGACCCGTTTAATTGGTCATTGTAGCTGAAGTCAGGTTTTTCACGCGAACTTCTGAGGGTAGATTTGTAATTTTTCAAGCTCCTAACTCTTTAATGACATCATTTTAATCCCTAAAATGAGTATTTTAAGAGGGTTTAGCTTATCCTAAGTCATTAGGCTCCCATGCATGCATTAAATTGAAATTCCCTTCCAAGATCAAACTAGAAGTCTCCTCAATTTCTTCCCCAATATTCTTGGGCTTTCAAGGCTAGTTTGGAAATTAGTTTACCCAGGTATGTAGGGCTATGAATGGGGGATTTCTTCCACCCACATGCCCAAGCTTCTTCTTAAATTCACGAATTCAAGTTCTTAATTAAGTATATTGATTCCTAAGGTTTTAACCCAATTCTATAAAACTACCTATGTTATGTTTATTGGTCTAATCCCCTCATATTCTAAAGTATATTTTAAGTCTAATGGGAAGATCTTATCCTCAATTTAATTAGAAATTCATGATTTCAAGTTATTTAAAATTAAGCCCTATTATACAAGTTTTATGAAATTCAAGCCTATGATCCATGATTTCAAGTATGATAAGTTATCTAGTATGCATGAATGTTTATGAACTCTCAACTTATGATTCCATGATTTTGACTTATGAAGTTTATTTCAAATATGCATGATTTTATGATTTGGGCAAGCCCATACAAGTTAAATATGTTTTTTATGATTTAGCCAAGGATAATAAAATCAGTTTACCATATGATTTGGAGTCAAGGCTCCCAATGCAGCTTATGATATGATATGGTGTCAAGACTTCCAATGTTCAGATTCAAGCGATGTTTTCAGTATATGATTTTATCTTTATTGAAAAATAATGTGAGCACTATGCATGTTTTTGTAGTAGTGTCTAGCATGGAGTAGGCTTGGGATTTCGAGGTTCCCCTGTCTCATAAACTATGCGCCAACGCAGGGGTGTATATATATTTGGGTCCTCTTAAGAGAGTTTTCCCCCACCCCAAGAGGCTCAGGTTGATATCAGTATCATGGTTTCTTAGAGTCCTTAACCCTAGCAATATTTTGGATGGCTCTACCCACTTGAGTGTGATAATTGGGGCATCACGTAAGCTCTATCATGATGGTGTCGGATATGAAGAGTCTCCCATTATTCCTCATAATTTCAGCTACTTATGTATATGACGCATGATATTATGTTTACAACAGATTTGACCCAATGATCAATTTATGAGCTTTTACTTATGATTTCATATATGGCAAGTCATATGATTCCTATTCTAAAATCTTGGGTCACTATATTCAGTTATGGAAACCAGCTTATGATTATGTATGGCTCAGATATGGCTTTTAGCATGCAACCCTTACTCTCATGATCCTTTTGATTTATATGCATGATTTTAACTAATATTCTACTAAGAATGTTTTAATTACCTTATATGCTCAATACATTCCAAGTACTGACCGCATAGTCTATGTTATTTCTTCTCATGATATAGGTTCGAGTGATCTAGCTCAGTCTCGTCGATAGCCTGCTCCCATCTCAGTCCAGTTCATCCTTTGCTTTGGATGAGTGCTCATCATTTGAGGACATCTATCAGTTTATACCTGTCTAGATGCTGGGCAATCTCTAAGCATATTTCTAGGCTTCTCACGCCCAAAGAAAGCACTTGTACCCACCAAGCACTGACCCGTGTGCCCCCGACCACTCCTGCTGCAAACTAGGATACTAGAATCTGCAGGCCTGCTGCTATGACCCCTAAAGCCTGATGCTCGCCCGCTCTAGTCGTGCCTAGGTCTGGATGGCACACTCATCACTGAAGACGCTGGGGCTGAAGATCTCTGCTAGGTCTTCTATCGGTGCCCACCACTTGGCCTCGGCTGAGAGAATCTATAACTATCTGTCCTGGCCCTCTTGGCCTCTCTCTCCCTCATATGCGCCGCCTCCATCTGCTGGGCATATAAGACTATTCGAGGGAATTCCATATCCTGATGGAGTAGAGCGGTCCTGCAATCTTTGTCTAAATATCCCGCCACCCCATGAACAAACCTGCTCACTCGCGACCTCTGATCAACCACTAACTCTGAGGTGTACTTAGACAAACGAATGAACTCTAGGGAATATTCTTGCACCGTCATCTTCCCCTGTTTAAGATTCACAAACTCGGCTACCTTCAACTCCCTCATCTCATGAGGATAGAACCGATCTAGAAAAGTAACATGAATCTCCTCCCAACGGATAGGGCCTGCTCCGGCTACCATACTATCTCTCCACTGTACAAACCATATGTGTGTGACCCTCTTCAACTTATATGAGTCCAACTCAGCACACTTAACTCCATTCACCCCCATGACCTGGGTGATCTTTACAATCTTGTCGATAAACTCATGTGGATCCTCGTCCACCTTCGACCCAAGGAATTCTGGTGGGTTCATTCTTAGGAAATCTCTTATACGAGCTACTGCCGCATTTATGTTTTGTGGGAAATGCGCCACTTCCTTCTGGTTGACCTAAGCGATCAAGGCCTACGCTAGCATCTAAATAACTACCCAAAATTCAGCATGAGCAACCGGCTCTGGTGCATGGTGCTCCTCGTGGCCATTTCCATTTCTATTTCTCCTATCGTGAACTCTGCGGCGAGCCATGATTTTGCAATCGCAAATAGCTCAAGTTAGAAGGATAAGGAGACATCTCATCGCACGACATAGATCATGAAAGAAGGGAACATTTCCTAAACGTCTCGTAGCCTCTTCGTCATAAGTGTGGCGCGCTTCACATCCATAAAAAAGACTCTACTTAACACGTCTTTTAGACACCCTAGGACACTTCAAACCTATTGCTCTGATACCAAATTTTTCATGACCTGAACATAGGCCCAGATCCATACACGGGACAAGGAACCCCGAGAGACTCCAAGTCGACCCATGGCATGAACATACATCTAACTCAATCATAAAAATGATAGATCAACATGATAAACTTAGTGGAAGTCTAAAATAAGCAGAACATCATAAATACACATGAATCTGAAGCTGATTATATTCTATGTCTGAAAAGCCTCTAATATTGATGAGTTGATGGGACAAGACCCCAACTAACTCTCTAAGTCTGATATTGAATACATAAAGAAAAATGATAAAGTATAGCCCTCGGGGGATGAGGACTCACCAACAGATGTGGGGTGCTAACTCTGGAAGGCTGGCTACGGACGAGGCCGAGTCTGAGTATTGGGGCCTGTATCATGAAACGATACAGAATAGAGTATGCAGTCAGTACGTGGAATGTACCAAGTATGCAAGGTAAGTAAAACTTCTTAAATAAGTAAAATCATCTAAAACATGCATAATATAAAAAAAAGAACGAAATAAGAATCTGAGAGTAGGGCTTGTATGCTATTTATTGAAGTCATGATCTCAACATAACATAATATCATAATTGAATTGATTGACTCAAAGTTGAAATATGATAGTCATACATAAAACTTAACATTGGGTCAAACCTGCTTTAGAACATATATATATATATATATATATACAATGAGCGATAAACATGAATAACTGAAATCATGAGGAATAATGAGAGACTCTACATATAACCAACATACCACTATAGAGCTTATGTGGTTCCAACTATCACACTCAAGTGGGTAGAGCCGTCCAAAGCCTTGCCAAGGCTAAGGACGATACCATGATATTGATATCAAGCTCGGGGCCCAATTGGGGCAGTGGATAGCTCACAAGGGAGGTCCCAAAATATATATAAGATATGTATAAACCTACGTTGGTGCGTAGTTCCGAGGCACAGGGTGATCGACCCTTAGCCTACTCGGTGTTAGACACTACTCCCAAAAACATACATATGCTCTCCATCGTTTTTCAGCGAAGCTTACCATCGTCTAATTAGAAGTTCAATAAGTAGATACATATCAAATCTAAAATCATATATGAGGAGCTCTTGCTCAAACCATACCATAAGCTGAATATAAATGGGAGTCTTCGCTCCAAAACCATGTGTTAAGCTTAATTCATAAATTCATATATCATACTTGAACATATAGGAATTGCCCTATACTTTAACATGCTTGAAAATACATAATTCGCTTGATAATATGATCATAAACATGGGTAACTTGAAAACATTCTTTTCATCATAAATATCTTATCATACTTGAACATTCATCATAAATCTCAACTTTCATGAACTTCTCATAATTGGGTATTTTAATTTATAAAGCTTGAAATATGATTTTAATTAAAAACAATGTAATACTTGCCCATGAATCATAATTCAATAATAGAAACATCTTTAAATCATAGCCATGTAGTAAATTAGGAATTTCATGCAATGGGTTAAAACCCCATAGAATCAACATATGAAATTTCATGATTTAGAGAGGGATTGGGCATGGGTGTGAACGGATTCACCCATTTATAACCCTACATACCTGGGGAAGATCTAATTTTACCACTCCTTGATTTCCCAATGAAAGATAGAAGGAAAACTTGAAGGAAAAGAAACTTGATCACCTCTCTAGCTCTCTAACTTTTCATGCATGAGTAAGAATGGCTTAAAATGAACTTACCACTCTTAGAACTCATCATTTAGCTTAAAATGACGTACTTTAGGCCTTAGAATCATAGGAATTACGGATAAACCCTTACTAAATTGGCAGAAAATAACTGATTGTCAGTCCCCACGAGAGACTGAACGCATCATTCCCGAGACCACGACTCATGGCATCAATCGTCGAGTACACTACCAATAATTCACCTGGGGCTTGTCACGGGGAACATCAAGAGTTGTTACTGGTGACCATGACTCATGGTCACCACTCATCACTTTCACTGCCCAAATTTCAAATCATGTCCAACCGGCTGACCACGACTCATCCCACGAATCATGGTGTCTGACCACAACTCGTGGTGACCATCCGTAGGGTACATTTCAAAGATTTCTTCACTTTCCCTTAACCCTTTCCCACGACTAACTCAACGAGTCGTGGGGTCTAACCACGTCTTGTGGTCAGGTCAGTGGGACTTCAAAACCAAAAATTTTAACTCAAGTCCTGTACCTGACCGCGAGTCTCTTCACGACTCGTGGTGTACCCCACGGGTCACAGAACGACTCGTTCTGTGACCTGGTGCCAGATTTTCTATTTTCTCTATTTCAACTCCAGGGTCTGATCTTAGGGCTTCTGGGGCATTACAATTCAGTTTATATCTAATCATGTTTTCAGATATCAGCATGCAGTCTTTACTCTCAGAAACTTATAATGATATGATTTATGTTATGCATGTTTTCATCTTATGTTTAGGCTATTTTACTTACCTTGCATACTCAGTACATTCTAAGTACTGACCGCATACTCTATGTTATATCATTTCATGATACAGGCTCAGACTTTCAGACTCAATCCCGCCGCTAGCCAATTTCTATATTTTAGCTCAAACAACATTGTTGGTGAGTCCTCATCCCTCGAGGAACTTCAGTCAGTTGAGTTGTTGTAATTTCAGTTTCAGACTTCTAGTGAGCTAGTTGGGGGTGTTGTATCATCATCTTATCTGTATGTTAAAGGCTTTTCAAACATAAAGATGTATATTAAGCTTCATATTTAGTGTTTTGATGTCTCCGTTGGATAGATGTTTTATTATTCAGACTTCCACTATTTCAGAATATAGTTCTTCGCTTTGTGTATATTGAGCTTTAGCTTTCATGTTCATGCCACAGGTATACTTGGAGACATTTATGATTCTAGATTCCATGTGTAGATATGAACCCATGTTCTTGTCATGAAAAGTTTGTATCAAGATATGCAGCCAAAATAATTTCCCAAGGAAGTAACAACAAAAACAACATTAGTCATTTTTCTATACATGATTTTACCAACTTTTGTGGGGAGGGGTAGGGAAGGAAAATTACCTAACATCTCCTGCAATTCATCCCCACAATATGAAGTATATTTTTAGTCAAAAACACTGCCCAAATACTAAGGAAAATGGACAAGAACTTCAGCCAAAAACAGTCCCAACGGCAGCTCATCTAGCTGCCAATTTTCAACTTTTTTTGCCTGCAAGTTTGAGTATTAAAAGGGGTAAAATCCTTACCTTCCTTCTTGACTTCAATCCCTACTCAAATAAAAACATATAGGAAGTCCAAAAAACTTTAAAAATGAAGCAACTTACCCCAAACCAGCTGCCAAAATGAGCTCAAAAACATCCCCCTCACACCTAGCACAATGTGTAATCAACTATCTCACCTTATCTTGTATTTGGTTGAAAATTTCTTGAGGTTTCAGCTTAAGTTTTCCTTAGTAGATTACTGCATTAGAGAGAAAATCAGGGAGGACACAAGCAGCTCAAATCTGGAAATCTTTGGAAATTAAATATAGGCCAATCATTTGATAAATATATATATTTGGTGGGGAGGAGATGTTTTTGGGTGGTGGCCACATCACTGCTTGACAGTTCCACCGTGAAAAAAAAGAGGAAGGAAACAAGCAGCTCAAATCTGAAAATCTTTGGAAATGAAATATAGGCCAAACATTTGATCTATATATATTTGGGGCGGTGGAGACATTTTAGGGCGGTGGTCACGTCACTGCTTGATAGTACCACCATAAAATATCTATAACTTTTTATTCTAAACTCCGATTGATGAGAGATTTCATGTTTTGAAAACTAGATTTAAATATCTTTAATTTGATATGTTGTAGGACTTCTAACCCATTATAGATTGGGATATGTGGTCATTTAAAATTGACCCTTACTTGTAAACTTCACATACTCTTTTCTCTTCCTTTCGTTCATGTTTCCCTCCTCACCTACTACCAATATACAACTCGTACTTCTCTTAATATGGCATACAAATATCAAATAATCACCAAAAAAAATTTGGGCTGTAACAGTGATGTGGCTATATTATGGTATCAAGCTCTTCTATTATTTTTGCCTCATATAGCATCCCAAAATACTGTTTGACTCGCTATCCATTCACATTGAACCTCGTTCCATATTGAGTTTCAAGCTCAATTTCTCCACGTGAGAACATTTTTACAATTTTAAAGGGGCCCAACCACTTAGAACTCAACTTGCCTGGAAACAAGCAAAGTCTAGAGTTGAATAATAGCACTAGATCACCTAGGTTGAGCACCCTTTTCTCAAATTTCTGGTTGTGATATAGCGTCATCTTCTCCTTATATAGGTTTGTGGTCAAATAAGCCCCAAGCCGAAACTCATCCATCTCATTGAGTTTGCTAAGGTGTAGGTTTGCAGCTTCATCCCAATTCAAATTCAGTTTCTTAAGCACCCATAATGACTTATTCTCAAGCTCCACCAGTAGGTGACATAACTTCCCATAGACAAACTAGTAATGAGACATCCCAATAGGTGTCTTGAAAGTTGTTCAGTAGGCCCACAAAGCATCATCCAATCGACGTGTTTGCATTCACTGTTTTTGCAAGTATTATCTTTATTTCTAGGTTGGAAACCTCTACTTGACCACTTGTCTACGGGTGATATAGTGTTGTCACCTTGTGTTTAACACCATACTTCTTGAACAAGGTTCAGAACAGTATATTACAAAAATGCGATCCACCATCCCTGATTATGACTCTTGGCATACAGATCCTGGAGAAGATATTCCTTCTTAAGAATGCGGTGACTGACTTACCCTCATTATTTGGAAGTGCTATTGCTTCCACCCATTTTGAGACATATTCAACTACCATAAGTATGTATTTCATTCCATTCTCATTAACAGCCTCATGAAGTCAACTCCCCAAACATCAAAAAGCTCTATTTCAAGAATTGGAGTCAATGGTAACTCAAGCTTTCTAGACATACCTCCTTGCCTCTAACATCTGTCACAAGATTTTATAAAGTCACGTGTGTCTTGATGAATCATGGGCCAGTAGAACCCACATTGCAGAATCTTTTGTGGTTTGAAGATACCACTCTGATGGCCCCCAGATGGGGATAAATGGCATTCCTCAAGTATATACAACATCTCAGCTTTCGGAACACACCAGCTAATTATATTATCTACATAAATTCTGGATAGGTATTGCTCATCCCATAAGAACTTCTTAACATCATATAGGAACTGTTTCTTTAGGTGAGAGTTCATATATTCAGGCAACACGTCGCTCACCAAAAAGTTTATGAAATCCATGTACCATGGAATCATATCCTGTGAGGCAGCTAACACCTATTCTTCGCAGAATGAATCACTTATTTCGACCTCACTCTTTAGTTTTCCCTCTTCATTTAACCTAGACAAGTGACCAGCAACTTGATTCTTTCACCCCTTTTGGTCCTTAACTTTGAAATTATACTCTTGTAACAACAGCATCCACCGGATCAATCTTAGTTTTGTATCTTTCTTGGCCATAAGATACCTTATGGTTGTATGATCTATGTGAACTATTACATTGTACCTAGTAGAAAGGCTCTGAACTTCTCGAATGGATATACCATATCTAGAAGCTCTTGTTCAATGACAATGTAGTCCTTTTGAGCAACATTAAGAGCTTTGTTAGCATATTCTATAAGGTGAAAGATTTTCTCTTCTCTGAACAAGGACCACTCCCAATGCTACCATGCTTGCATCACATATTACCTTAAAAGGTTTACTCTAATCAGGCACCACAATGACTGGTGCAGTGACAAGCTTCTCCTTTAAGCACTAGAATGCTTTTAGACACTCATCATCAAATACGAACTTCGTGTCTTTCCCTAGCAACCTGCAAAGAGGATTAGCAATTTTTGAAATGTCTTTAATAAATCACTCGTAGAACCCAGCATATCCAAGAAAACTCCAAATGCCTTTCACAGAGATGGGAGGTGAAAGTTTTTTGAAATAGCTTTAATTTTGGATTAGTGCACTTCGATCCTTTGCTTAAAAATTTTGTTCCCTAGCACGATGCCTTCTTTCACCATGAATTGGTACTTTTCCCAATTTAACACCAGGTTCATCTCTTCACAATACTTCAATACTAAAGCTAGGTGAGCCAAACAATCTTCAAACGAATCACCCACCGTGAAGAAGTCATCCATGAATATCTCAATTGTGTCCTGCACCATGTCTGAGAAAATGGTCATTATATATCTCTAGAAGGTGGTGGGTGCATTGCACAACCCAAAAGGCATCCGCTTAAAGGCAAATGTCCCATAAGGTCATGTGAAGGTCATCTTTTCCTGATCCTTAGGAGCAATAGAGATTTGGTTGTGACTGGAATACCCATCAAGAAAACAGTAATAAGCCCTGCCTGCGAGTTTGTCTAATATTTGGTCTATGAAGGGTATCGAGAAATGGTCCTTTTCCATCTAATTTCTTAACTTATGATAGTCCATATATACTCTCTAACCAGTAAATGTTCTAGTTGGGACAAGTTCATTCTTATCATTCTAAACCACTATCACCACCCTTTTTTGGTATACACTACACTAGGCTTACCCACTGACTATCAGAGATTGGATATACTATCCCTGCATCTAACCACTTGATGATTTCCTTCTTTACCAACTCCTACATAGGAGGGTTTAACCTCCTCTGATGCTTAGTGATAGGGATGCAATCTTCCTTGAGTTTGATCTTGTGTGTGCAAATTCCAGGTGGAATCCCAATAATGTCTATAATTGACCATCTAATATCTCTCTTGTATGTTCTCAGAATAGATACCAATGCCTCAACCTTCCAGTCCAACAACTTTAATAAATAACCACTGCTAAGGTGTCATGAGGCCCAAGGATCATATAGAGAAGGTTGGACTGGTGGCTCTTCAATTGATTGCTTTGCAGGTGGACTTACTCTATTTTTCCAATCCAAATCCAACTTCCTTGGTGCAAAAGAGTAAATCTATTTTTCAAATCAAAATCTAACTTCCTCTAGGCAAAAGAGCAAGAACCCATACCAACCACTGCATTCACTGTTTCCTTGAATCCTTCGCAACTTTCATCCACCTAGTTTACTATCACAGTTGTTAGGGCCTCGGTCACAAGTGTTTCCTCTGTCATAACTTCGACTTCCTTCTAATTGAGTGCTAGCACCTAGCTGTGCTGTCAGTAATAAGGTAGCCGGCGCCTTTCGAAGCACTTTCTATTTCTAGTTAGCGTTGTTTTTTTATTGCAGCTAACTTGGTCAACAAGGGGATCAAAATGTGCGAGTTCTCGTCCCATACTCAAGTCTTGTGTCAATAACAGATACGACACTTATATATTTCAGTTACTTCATAGACCTGTATACATTAAAAATCACTTCCTCATTGTTCAGTTAAAACTTTAACTCTCCGCTCTCCATACCCACAAGTGCTTTGCCGGTGGCCAAGAAAGGTAACCCCAAGATGATAGGGAACTCAGAGTATACATCACCGTCCAATATTATGAAATATGTTGGAAAGATAAAACTCCCTTCTTTCACCAACACATCGGTCAATATACTAACCAGTTTCTTAACTGTACGGTCATCCATCAACAGTCGCATCGTAGTCAATTTGGGAGATCCGAAGCCCAGTTGCTCATATATTGCTAACGTCATTAGATAGATGTTGGAACCTAAATCACATAGAGCCTTGGAAAAGCTGATAGCTCCAATAGTACAGAGGATTGTGAAAGTCTCAGGATCCTCCTTCTTTTGAACCAAGGAGTGGGATGCAATAGCATTGTGGTGGTACAAGTTGCCCACAGGCTCAAAACTTACTGTCCTCTTCTTGGTCACTAAATCTTTCATAAATTTAGCATACCCTGGCATCTACTCCAGTGCCTCCACCAATCGAATATTAATATATAGTTGTTTCAATATGGAAATAAACCTGTGAAACTTACTATCTTCAGCTTTCTTCTTGAGGCACTGTGCAAAAAGGAGGAGGCGACCTTGGTATCTGAGTGAACAGTTTTAAGTCTTCCCTCTCTTTTTCCTTCTCAATAGCAGGCTCTTTCTCTTTGAATGGTGATTCAGCAACTTCTCCACTATACTTGCTTCTAACAACTAGTTACTCTGACTCATCCAAAATTTCAATATCATTGTCAGCAGCATTTACCACTGGATTTGGAATAGGTTCCTTTTCTTCAGCATTCTTAACAGGTTTGGGCTCTTCATTTTTCATTTTCATGCTCCTGGTAATAATCGCCATGCACTGGCCATCCTTTCTAAGGTTCGGAATTCCCTCACTTGGAAAAGCACCTTTCAATCTCTAATTTGGTGCTGCTAACAACTGTCTAATCTATTGTTCCAACTTCTTGATAGAAGTAGAGTGTGAATCAACCAACTAGCCCATACTTGACAAATCTCCCTAGATTCCCCTGACACCTGCATCTGTGGATTCCACCTTTTTTAACACACGGGCAAGCATGTCCTCCACCTTGGAATTAGAAACATCAGTACTAGCTTGTTCTCTGGCCCTTGGTGGAATATAAGCAACATTTCTACTATTTCTCCAACCATTTCTATTTCTCCACACATCCTGGTCTCTATCTCTGTATCCTAAACGGTCATAATTATTATTTTCATAATAGTTCCGACCTTGATTCCCTTAACCATGATGCTAAGATTCTTGATTAGACCCTTAGGTGTTGGTCTGAGAATCCCCCATTTGATTATTGGAGAAGTTTTCCTATTCCTCCAATAGGTAATAGTCATCATGCTTAGGTGCTTTATCCTGCGAAACAACTTCTTGCACTTTCTAAGAGGACAAACCAACTAAGTGTTTGGTAATCAGGTCTAATTGAGTCTTCATGTGGGCCATGTACTGCTCACACTCCTCATCTCTCCTTCTTTACTCCGCATTCAAACCTTTAGAATAGTTTATGGCTGCAGCCTTTTTTCCCTGGTGTGCCAGGATCTATTAGTTTGGGTCATCTTATCTAGTATCTCACTAGCCTCCTCAAAAGTGTGCGCCATCATACACCCTTCAATAATACTATCAGCAATTGCCTTATCTGTAGCGTGCAATGACCTATAAAATATTTCCATAAGCACCTCTTCTGGTATCTTATGATTAGGATATTTCTGCAACTTCTTCTTGAAATTGAGCCAAGCTTCATGCAAGGCCTCACCTACCAATTGTATGAAATTGCTAATCTTGTCCCTCAGTTGAATCATCCAGGACGATGGAAAAAATCTCTCAAGGAAAGTTGTGGTTAACTCCCATAGTGATCAACTCATCAAGAAGCCTATGTAGCCATAAAGTAGCTTCTCCTATGAGGGAGAAGGGAAATAACCTGAGTTTGATGGCCTCCAGAGATACCCTTGGTGGTTGTAAGCTTCGTAGATCCCTACAAAATTAGTCAAGTGTTGATTTGTATCTTCACTAGCTAACCCATTAATTAACCCCTTCATACTGAGTAACTGCATCATGGTGCTAGTAATGTCGAACTTAGCATTCGCTGGCAGAGGGGGTGGTAGGATAGCACCTATGAATCCAACTTCTTCCAGATCAAAGTCCTCCTCATAGAGCACATTATGTATGCCTTGTTGCCCATGGTGATTGTTCGGACCAAACTACATGCAAGTGCACGTGGTCGTACAAGTAGTAAAGTGGCTTTATTTCAAGCCAAGTATCGATCCCACAGGGACTGAATTACGGTGGTAATTATCCTAATTGTTAGTGAACGATATCGCTATGAAGATAGACAACCAAACAAATAATGTTTTATGAGTCAATATTAATAGTTAATAAGAACCTAAGTAAAGATTGTAAATTAAAGTCTAAATAATAGGAATAAACAAGCTGAGGTTAAGGCAAACATGCAGGGATGTAATTGGTTAATTATAATCAGTCAATCTTCTCTACGGTTGTTAGTGAAGAATTAATAACCAATGGATTGGATCTTTCGACTCCTCTCCAATTAAAGAATCATGAGACTTACATTACACATTTCTGTGATACAAAAACCCCATTCTCTAGCCATACATAACAACTTCCATAAATGACTAATATGACATTATAGATATATTTCTATTATGAATGTAAATCTTCTCTCAATTTTCTCAACTAAGAAAAGATCATATCCCACCAATTCACATCTATCCAATTAATTTCCCTTTCAGAATCAAAATTGGAA
>JACEIK010001930.1:200155-237034 GCA_018107945.1 Datura stramonium
CATGCGATACTACAATTTGCAATGGTTTAAGCATGGAACTATCAATTGTTGTTTCACATAATTAGAATTGCATGTTCATGGTCTTTCGAGCCTCTAAACATGACAAACTAGTATCACTGCATCATTGTGAGCGAGGATGCTACTTCTAGTACGTGGGCAATCAATTATGTTGTGGTTTACGTGGAAATGATTAGGGACTTTTGTGCGTCTAATCATTTAACTCAATTTAGCCTCACAACTACTTCTTCGAGTGGTGATGTGATAATCCTAAGTTGGTCTCTAAATACCCTCGTTTTGTCAAACTAGCAAGGTGTTAGGTATATTTCTATCCTAACACGAAATTATATCATGAGATACAAACATGCTCCTTACATTCTCATGTTCTGACATAGGTAATGCTTTCTCAAGCATATGCCCAAGCTAACGTATATGTTTTCATGGTGATCAATCATATAAACAACCAACAATCCAGAATGCAAGACAAAAACAACAATCAATAACTTAATTCCAAAACAGATTCATAAAATCACAATCATAATTCATGGCTTCAACCCTAGAGTAAGGGTTCCAGCCATTCATGTTCATAAAACTACAAGAAACTACAACTAAATTAACATACTTACAAGAATTTGGTAGAAGAAAAGGGAATTTGCCAAACCCTAGATGAGTTCTCCCACTTCTCCCTTCACTCCTAGGTAGTTTTCCAAAGTAAAATCGTGACAAATTGGATTTAGGAGCTAAGGGACCTATTTATAGTAAATGAAAAATGTGCACAATTTAGCCTGTCATGGAATGGCTCCGTGTCACGGAGTGTATCGCGGAGCACTGCCTCCGTGACAAGGAGGTAACGCNATGGCTTCAACCCTAGAGGAAGGGTTCTAGCCATTCATGTTGGTAAAACTACAAGAAACTACTACTAAACTAAAATACTTACAAGAATTTGGTAGATGAGGAGGGAGTTTGACAAACCCTAGATGAGTTCTCCCACTTCCCCCTTCACTCCTAGATAGTTTTCCAGAATAAAATCGTGACAAATTGGATTTAGGAGCTAAGGGACCTATTTATAATAAATGAAAAATGTGCACAATTTTGCCTGTCGTGGAACAGCTCCGTGTCACGGAGTGTATCGCGGAGAACAGCCTTCGTGACACGGAGGTAACATGGAGGCTCTCTGGAAATTTCCTCTGGAAGCTAAAACTGCCAAGTGTCACCGCGCTGCCGGCATGACACGCTGCTCATGCAGCGCGTTGGCAGTCCTCTGTCGCGGAGGTTGCATGGCATGGCACGTTGTTGGCGCGCTGGAGCTGCCTGCCTGCTGCATCTGCTCGCGTGCCTGGCATAGGCGTGGAACGGCGCTGGGTGCGGCACACGTACAACGTGGCACGCTGCCTGGCGCGGCCAGCCTTGCCTTGGCCTACTCCTTGCCGACTTTCGGCCATTGCTCCCGACTCCATTCCTCTACTTCACCAACTTATAAATTAGTTCCTCAACATCATTGAAACCTACAAAACATGGACTAATCATATTGGTTAGCACATATATTCACATTTATATGAAATCGCATGAAAATGTATGCAATTACTTAGCTAAACAAGACTAAATTAAGTTATCAAGCGTCACTAGAGCATGCTATTATGCCCGAGATCAGATAACTCTACTAAATCTTCTGAGGTGACTTTTGAAGGATTGTGACCGGGCAACCTCTATACACCCGTCTAGCTATGACTGAATCACCCGCCGGAGTAGAGACTGGGAAGGATTATGACCAGACATTGAGACTGACACCAAAATTACTAGCCATGTAAGGTGTTACAAAAGTCAAGGTAACCCCCGGATCTAACAAAGCATACACATCAAGATGGACAACTCGTAACATACCAGAGACTACATCCAGGGAGACCTCCTGCTCCTAGCGGGATGCTAATGCATAGAATCTTTTCTGGTGCTGACCGCCACCTGTGCTAGTAGATGACCCCCGCTATGGTGAGCGTGTGGGTGCGGCCACTGAACGGGAAGCTGGGCCTCGACCCCCATCATGGCCCTATCTCACTGATGGTCAATCTCTGAGCATATGTACAGGCTTCCTACACCCGAAACAAGCACCTGAATCAGCCAAGCACTGGCCCATGTGCCCCCGACTACACCTGCCGCAAGTCGGGATGCTAGAATCTTCGGGCCTACTGCTCTGATCCCTAGATCTCTCTGGTTGTGCCTAGGTCTGGATGGAACACTCAATGTTGAAGATGGTAGGGCTAAAGATCTTTGATGGGTCTGCTATCGGTTCCCACCACCTGACCTCGGCTAAGAGAATCTATAGCAATCGGTTCTGGCCCTCTTGGCCCCTCTCTCCCTCATATGTGCCGCTTCCATCTGCTGGGCGTAAAAGACTATCTGAGGGAAATCCATATGCTGGTGGAGCATAGCAATCCTGCAATCCTTGTCCAAATAGCCCGCCATGCCATGAACAAACCTAGTCACCCGTCTGATCAACCACTAATGATGGGGCGTACTTTGATAGGCGAGTGAACTCAAGGGCATACTCTTGCACCGTCATTTTCCCTTGCTTAAGGTTCATGAACTCGGCTGCATTCAACTCCATCATTTCACAAGGGAAGAACCGATCTAGGAACGCAACATGGAACTCCTCCCAAGAGACAAGGCCTGCTCCGCCGGCCCTACCTTCTTTCCATTGTCGAAACTAGATATATGCGACCCCTTTCGGATGATATGAGGCTAACTTAGCACACTCAGCTTCATTCACCACCATGAACTTGGTGATCTTCACAATCTCATCAATGAATTGGTGCAGGTCCTCATCTACTTTTGATCCAAGGAACTTTAGCGGGTTCATTCTCAAGAAATCTCTAACTCGAGCTGCCGCCGTATTTCCATTTTATGGAACATGCACCACTACTTGTTGGTTGACCGGAGCAGTCAAGGACTGTGCTAGCATCTGAATGGTTGCTCGAAACTCAGCATGGGCAATCGGCTTCGGTGCATGGTGCTCTTGGACTGGTGGAGCTTGTTGGTGCCCGTCTCCATTGCCCTCCTCGTGGCCATGTCCATTTCCATCCTCCTACCATTTCCTCTACGGGGAGCCATGATTCTACAATTGCGAATAGCATGAGTTAGAAGGATAGGGAGACATTTCATCGCACAACATAGATCATGAAAAAAAGGAACATTTCCTAAACGTCTCATAGCATCTTCGTCATAAGTGTGGCGCGCTTCACATCCATGAAGAAGACTCTACTAAACGCAGCATTCAGACACCCTAGGAAACTTCAAACCTATTGCTATGATACCAATTTTTTCACGACCCGAACGTACACTCGGATCGTAACACGGGACAAAGAACCCTGAAGGATTTCAAGTCGACCCATGAAATGAACATACATCTAGCTCAATAAATAAAATGGAAAAATTGACATGATAATCCTAGTGGAAGTCTAAAATAAGCATAACATCTAAAATACACGAATATAAAGCTGAATACATTTATTGTCTGAAAAGCCTCTATGTATGAAGAGTTGATGGGACAAGACCCCTAACTAACTCGCTAAGCTGAAAACTAAAAATACAATAAGAAAACTAAAACACATAGTCCTCCGGAGATTAGGACTCACCAATAGTATAGGTGATAACTTTAGAACTGGCTACTAACGGGGTTGAGTTTGAGTGCCGGGGCCTGTATCGTGAAATGATACAGCATAGAGTATGCGATTAGTACGTGGAATGTATCGAGTATGCAAAGTAAGTAAGACCTCTAAAACAAATAAAATCATTTAAAACATGCAAAATATAAAACATAAACAAAAGTAGAATCTACGAGTAGGGCTTGCATGCTATCTTTCTGAAAACATGATCTCATCATAACATAACATCATAACTTAATCGATTGACCAAAAGCTTAAATCTAATAGTCACAAATAAGGCTAAGCATTGGATCAAACTTGCTTTAGAAAATATATATATATATATATCATGAATGATAAACATTCATAATTGAAATCATGAGGAACAATGGGAGACTTATCTTTTAACCAAAATCCAACGATAGAGCTTACGTGGTACCAACTATCACACTCAAGTGGGTAGAGCCTTCCAAAGCCTTGTCAGGGCTAAGGATGATACCATGATATCGATATCAAGCTTGTGGCCCAATCGGGGCAGGGGATAACTCACATAGGAGGTCTCAATAAAATATGATCATACCTATGTTGGCGTGTAGTTCTGAGGCATAGGGTTGACTGACCCATAGCCTACTCGGTGCTAGACGCTACTCCCAAAATAATGCATATGCTCTCAGTCATTTTTCAATGAAGCTTACCATCGTCTATTGACAAAGCTGAATAATCATGAATACATAAATTTGAATCATACATGTGGAGCATTGGCTTAAACCATCCACATGTTGAACATAAATGGGAGTCTTCACTCCAAAACCATGTGGTAAGCTAAATTCGTAAAATCTTAATCATACTTGAACATACAGGAATTGCCCAATACATTAACATGCTTGAAAATACATAAATTCACTTGAAAAACATGATCATAAATATGGGTAACTTGAAAATATGCTTTTCATCATCAATATCTCATCAGACTAGAACATTAATCATAAATCTCAACTTTCATGAACTTCTCATAATTGGGTATTTTAATTTATAAAGCTTGAAACGTGATTTTCACTGAAAACACCATAAAACTTGTCCATACATCATTATTCAAATAATAGAAACATATTTAAATCATACCCATGTAGAAAATTAGGAATTTCATGCATTGAGTTAAACCCCCATAGAATTAACAGAGGAAATTTCATGATTTTTAGAGATTGGGCATGGGTGTGAAAGGATTAACTCACTCATAACCCTACATACCTGATCAAAGCTTCTTCTTATACTTCCTAGATTACCTAAAAGAATTTGACAAGAATTGGAAGGGATTAAGCTTGATCTCCTCTCTAACTTCCTAACTTTGCATGCATGGGTTTAGAATAGACTAGAATGGCTCATCCCACCTTAATACACTCTGAAAATGGCTTAAAACAACATAGTATAGGACCTTAAAGGATAAGATTGATGAGAATACCCTTAATAACTTCGCAGAAAATAACTGCTAGTCAGTCCCCAAGAGGGACCAAACGAGTCGTTGCCACCATTCACGAGTTGTCAGATCAGTCATTGGGTACACTGCCAAAATCTCACCTAGAACTCATGACGGACCATCATACGAGTCATTACCGGTGACCACAACTCATGGTCATAACTCGTTATCCCTACTTCCTCGACCCCATATCATTATTTACCTGATGACAACGATGCACCCAACAAATTGTGGTGTCTGACCGGGACTCGTGGGGTCTATCAGTCCGGTGCTCTGCCACTCACCTTTCCCCCTTTTAATTTCCTTGGCCATGGCTGACCTGACGAGTCGTGGGGACTGACCACGACTCGTGGTCATGCCCGTGAATACTCCCCTCAACAATTCTTTTAACTGAAGCCTAATACCTCACCACGAGTCACCTCACGACTCATGGTCCACCCCATGGGTCACATAATGACTCGTTCTGTGAGCTGGTGCCAGATTTCCAGTTCTCTCCATTTCAACTCTTGGGTCTGATCTTAGGACTTCTGAGGTATTACATGCCTATACATGAAAGTTGAGATCTATGAAGTATGTGTACAAGCATGATGAAATGTTTATGAAGAAAGTACAATTTAGAAATACCCATATCTATGTTCATGTTTTCAAGAGAATCATGTTGATCTCAAGCATGTTAAGTATTGGGCAAGCCTATATGATCAAGTATGTTTTACGATTTCATGCAATTATCTTACCACATGGTTTTGGAGTCTAGACTCCCAATTATGTTCAGCTTGTGGTATGGTTTGAGCTAAAGCTCCTCATTTTATGATTCCAGATTTAGGTATGTATGTTATGAGTTAGCTTCTTCTCTATACGATGGTTCAGCTTTGTTGAAAATCGATGGAGAGCATACGCATGTTTTTGGGAGTAGTGTTTAGCACCGAGTAGGCTACGATTCAGTCAACCCTATGACTCAGAACTACGCACCAACGTAGGTATGTTTAGATTATTTGGGACCTCCCTTGTGAGCTTCCCATGCCCCCAAGGGGCCTTCAACTTGATATCGATATCATGGTAGCATCCTTAGCCCTGACAAAGATTTGGATGGCTCTACCCACCTGACCGCGATAGTCAAGATCACGTAATCTCAATCATGGTAACGTTGGTTATATGACCAGTCTCCCATTGTTTCTCATGATTTCAGTTATACATGTTCATCAATCATGTTATTATTTTTTCAGCAGGTTTGAGCCAATGTACAGTTTTTACTTATGATTATTAGTTTTCAGCTTTGGGTAATTCAATTTAGTTATGATGTACAATTATGTTCAGATCATGATTTCAGAAAATAAAATGCAAGCCTTTCTCTCAGAATATTATCTTTATTATGTTTTTTTATGTGCATGATTTATGATTTTACTTACTTAGAAATTTTACTTACCTTTCATACTCGGTATATTTTACGTACTGACCACATACTCTACGTCGTATCATTTCATGATACAGGCTCTGATATCTAGGCTCAGTCCCACCGCTGTTCAGGTTCCCGGAGTTAGCATTCCTAAATCCCAATTGGTGAGTCCTCATCTTTTGAGGGCCCTTCTTATCAGTTATATTTCGCATTTTCAGTTTTCATACTATAGTGAGTTAGTTGGGGGTCTTGTCCCATCAACTCATTAGTATTAGAGGCTTTTCAGACATAGTTTGTATTTAGCTTTAGACTTATGTGTGTATTCAGATGTTATATTTTTCTTAGACTTCCTCAATGTTATTCATGATGATCTTCCATATTATTTGAATGAGTTAGATGTTATGTTTATGCCATGGGTCGACTTGGAGCCTCTTAGGGTTCTTTGTCCCGTGTCTCGATCCGGACCTATGTTCGGCTCATGAAAAACTTGGTATCAGAGCATTAGGTTTTGAAGTGTCCTAGTGTGTCTGAAAGCCGCGTTAAGTAGGGTCTTTTTCATGGGTGTGAAGTGCGCCACACTTATGACGAAGAGGCTATGAGATGTTTAGGAAATCTTCCCTTCTTTCATGATCTATGTTGCACGATGAAATGTCTCTCTATCCTTCTAGCTCGTGCTATATGCATTTTGCAAAATCATTCCTCCCCATAGAGTTAATGGACGGAAAAACGGAAATGGGCATGGCCATGAGGATGGCAATGGAGACGTGCATAAGCAGGCCGCACAAACCCATGAGGAGCACGTACCTGAGCTGATTGCCCACGCTGAGTTCAGGGAAGACATTCAGATGTTTGCTCAGGCTTTGACCGCCTATGTCAATCAGTAGACGGTAGTGCATGTCCCTCAGAATGGGAATGCGGCGGCGGCAAGAGTTAGGGATTTTCTAAGGATGAACCGTCCGGAGTTTCTTAGATCAAAGGTGGACGAGGATCCACATAAGTTCATTGAGGAAGTTTTGAAGACCACCCAGATGGTGGGGGTGACTGAAGAGGAGTGTGTTGATCTACCCTCGTATCAGTTGAAAGGGATTGCACATATCTAGTTCAAATAGTGGAAGGATAGTAGGGTAGTTGGAGCAGGCCTAATTGGTTGGGATGAGATTTATAGCACTTTTCTGGATCGATTATTTCCTCGGGAGATAAGGGAGATCAAAGAAGCCAAGTTTGTGAACCTAAAGCAAGGGATGATTACTGTTCAGAAGTATGCGTTGGAGTTCACACGCTTGTCCAAGTATGAACCGGAGAAGGTTTCAGATTAGAGGGCCCAAGTGAGCCGGTTCGTGCATGGGGTAGCAGACTACCTAGTCAAGGATTGTCGTACCACGATTCTTTATAAAGATATTGACTTTCCTCAGATATTCTTGTACGCCCAGCAGAGGGAGGCGGTGCAGATGAGTGAGTAGGAGAGAGGCCAAGAGGGCCAGGACTTATAGCTTCCAATTCTCCTAGTAGAGACCTAGTGGACATTGACAGTAGTCCCACCAGAGATCTTCAGCCCCAGACATTCGGCTATGAGTGTGCCATCCAGGTCCAGACGCGATCAGAGGGGATAAGCATCAGGCTCAAAGGCCAGAGTAGCAGACCCGTAGAGACCAGCCCTCACGAGTGTAGACGATGTGGTCAGAGTCACGTGGGCCAGTCCTTAGCAGGTTCAAGTGCATGTTTCAGGTATGGGAAGCTTGGACATATGCTTAGAGATTGCCCAGAAGCCAGACAGGCTCATGATAGAGGCCGAGGCCCCGCTTCTAGTTCAGCAGCTCCACTAGTACACCAAACTCAGTAGGGGGCATCCACTAGTGCGGGTGGCATACAGTGCTAAAAAAGATTTTATGCCCTAATATCCCGTTTGGAGCAAGAGGTTTCCCCAGTTGTAGTCAATAGTATGTTACTAGTATACCACCTTGATGTATATGCATTGTTAGATCCAGGGGATATTTTATCTTTTCTAATGCCCTATGTTGCTCGTAGTTTCAGCGTCAGTCCCGAAATCTTGTCAGAACCCTTCTTAGTCTCTACTCTAGTTGGTGATTCAGTTATAGCTAGATGGGTATATAGAAATTTCCCTATCACAGTACTTCAGAAAGTCACTTCAGCAAATTTAATTGAGTAAGCCATGACAGATTTTGATGTTATCCTCTTCCTGGATTGTTTATTTGCAGGCTATGCCTCAGTCAATTGTAGAGCCCGTGCAATAGAGTTCATTTTTCTGGGTTAACCAGTTTTAGAGTGGAAGGGTAGTTCAGTTGTGCTTGTAGGTCATTTCATTTCCTACTTAAGGGCCAGAAAGATTATTTCTGAGGGTTGTGTCTACCATTTAGTTAGGGTTAAGGATGCTACATCTGAAACCCCGACTATCCAGTCAGTTCCCATAGTGTGTAAGTATCCAGAGGTGTTTACTGATGATTTACTGAGAATCCCTCTCGAGCGGAAAATCAATTTTGGTATTGACCTTCTTCCCGATATGCAGCCTATATCTATTCCTCCTTATAGAATGGCTCCTGTTGAGCTAAAGGAGTTGAATGAGCAGTTGAAAGACCTCTTGGACAAGGGATTCATCAGACCTAGCAAATGGGGTGCACCAGTTCTCTTTGTCCGAAAGAAGGATGGTTCCCTTCACATATGTATTGATTATCGGTAATTGAACAAAGTTACCATCAAGAATAGGAATCCTCTCCACAGGATTGATGATTTGTTTTACTAGCTTCAGGGTTCTAGGTGCTTTTCGAAGATATATCTTAGATTCGAATACCATCAGCTCAGGGTTCAGGAGAGTGACATCCCGAAGACAGCCTTCAGGACTCGGTATGGTCACTATGAGTTTGTAGTTATGTATTTTGGACTAATAAATGCTCCTAAAACTTTTATGGATTTGTATGAACTGGGTGTTCAACCCAAATTTGGATATGTTCGTGATTGTGTTCATAGATGACATCCTTATATACTCTCGGAGCAAGGAGGAGCATGCTGCTCATTTGAGGGTGGTGCTACAGACTCTCAAGGATCACCAGTTATATGCTAAATTCAGTAAATGTGAGTTTTGGTTGAACTCAGTGGTGTTTTTGGGTCATGTG
Organism: Datura stramonium; assembly: GCA_018107945.1. Lineage (NCBI taxonomy): Eukaryota > Viridiplantae > Streptophyta > Magnoliopsida > Solanales > Solanaceae > Datura > Datura stramonium. The sequence goes on from JACEIK010001930.1 coordinate 209,786, forward strand.
GTGTCAAGTGAGGGCGTACAACTAGACTCTTAAAAGATAGAAGGGTTGAAGAATTTGCCTAGACCGGTGAATCCTTCATATATTAGGAGTTTCTCGGGCTTAGCTGGTTATTATCAGAGATTTATTGAGGGGTTTTCATCTATTTCAGCACCGTTGACCAAATTGACCTAGAAGAAAGTAAAGTTTCAATGGTCAGAGGCTCTTGAGAAGAGCTTCCAGGAGTTGAACACTCAACACACCTCAGCAGTTGTATTAACCCTACCTGAGGGTACCGATGGGTTTGTGGTATATTGTAACACTTCCAGAATCGGCCTTGGTTGTGTACTCATTCAGCATGGTAAGGTTATAGAATAAGCTTCTAAGTAGCTGAAGGTTCATGAAAAGAATTATCTGACTCATGATCTTGAATTGGCAGCGGTAGTATTTTCCTTGAAGATTTGGAGACACTATTTGTATAGAGTCCATGTAAACGTGTTTACGAACCACAAAAGCCTACAATATGTGTTTACCCAGAAGGATCTAAATCTATGTCAAAGAAGGTGGTTGGAGCTACTCAAGAATTATGATATGAGTTTCCTTTGCAATAGTCACGACCCAAATGTACACCCGGATCGTTGACACGGGACAAGGGACCCTAAGAGACCCCAAGTCGACCCATGGCACATGTATACATCTAATCTTATTTAATAAAGTGGAATACTTAAATAAAAAGATAGCAGAAATGTAACCATAGCGTAACAACCTAAAGTACTGAGCATATACATATGCTGAGTTCTACATCCTGTCTGATAGCAGCTGCTACATAAGATGGGTTGATGGGACAACATCCTCAACGAACCCGACAATTGCTGAAACGTAAATAACATGAAAGTCTATCAAACAACCCTTAGAACATGAGGACTCACCAATAAGCTGAGAGCGAGAGTTGAGATGAACTTTGGATGACGATGAGCCTGGGATCCGGACCCTGTTTCATAAAATGATATAGCATAGAAAATATGCGATTAGTACGTGGAATGTACCAAGTATGCAAAGTAAGTAAAATAGAAATTTAAAAGTAAAATAAAACTCATAAATAAGCATAGGAGAAGTACATCATGCTTGTATCATAAACTTTGTAAGAAAATATGAGGCTCAAAGTTTTCAAGTCATTCATAAAGCATTCATGATCATAATTTTAAGTAAACTTTATCAAAACATAACTTGAGACAATAACATAAACATAACAATTTGTAAGACATGCAGAAGAATGGGAGGACTCATCATAACTGACACCATCATGGTAGAGCCTTTCATGATGCCCCAACTATCTCACTCAAGTGGGCGTAGCCAACCCTAGCTTGCAAGGCGAGGGTCGTGCGTTACACATGATATCATATTTGAGGGGATCATTATCAATAAAATACATCATTAGAAACCCACGGTGGCACGTGTTCATGAGCCACCGACGTAGTCCTTTGAACGCCGGGCTGCTCAGTGCTAGACACGGCTCCCAAAAACATGCATATAGGCTCATACGTGAATCAATAACATCATGCATTAAGATTCATTGGCTAAAATACAACATTTATCATCATTGATCCCCTTTAAAACTTGATTAGCCAAGAATCAAAGGCCCCTTTTCATCGGCCAACATCATAAGTCGATAAATCATGTAATTCGTTTCATAAATCATAAATCATTCTTCAACATGTGGGCATTGCCCAATACTTTCACATATTCAATTCTTTCAAAAATATGTTCATAAACATGGGAACTCAAAATCATGCTTTTCCATCATCAGTAAACTAAAAATATTGAATACTCATAAAAACATAACTTCCATGAACTTTCATCAATGGGCATTTCAGATTTAGAAAGCTTGAAACATGATTTTAAAGAAAATAATATTAAACCTGCCCATCATTCATAATTCAATAATTAAGACTCAATTAAATCATACCCATAAAGAGAAATCACATTTTTATGCATTTGGGTAAAACCTCATAGAACTTGAACAGGAGAATTCATGATTCTAAACGAAATTTTGGCATGGGTGTGAAAGAATTCACCCACTCTAAACCCTACATACCTGGGAACACTTGGTTCTTAATTTCCCCTTTAAAGCCCAAGATGGATTTGAGGAAGAACACTTGAATCACCTTTTACACCCTTCTCTAACTCATGCATGCATAAAATAAGGCTTAACTCCCTATTCCAACATTAAAATGACATAGTTTAGGCCTTAGGAGTTTAACAAATTATGAGAAGGCCCTTACTAATTCGCAGAAAATAAATGCCAGGTGACCCTAACGGGTGACCTGACGACTCGTCCGGATGGGCAACAACTCGTCGTGTCGCCCGTCAAGTAAACTGCCTCATCCTCAATAAAAATTCCATAGGCTTGCTCACGACCCACCTCACGAGTCGTTGGGACTGACCATGACTCGTGGGGTCCTATCCGTCAGGTACACTGGCCAGACCTCCTATTTAATCCTCTGCCTCACCCCACAGTAGACTTGACGACTCGTGGTAGCTGACCACGAGTCGTTCCCACGCCCGTGGGGGCCTCAACTCCTCAGGCCATTCCAGCCTTCCAACGAGCCACCTAACGACTCGTGGGGCCTCCTCACGAGTCGTCTAACGACTCGTCCTGCACTGCTGCAACATTTTTCCAAATTTTCCCCGTTTGACTCCCGGGTCTGATCCTTGTGTTCCTGCGGTATAACTATATCTCCCCCTTGGGAACATTTTTCCTTGAATGTTAGAAACGTGCAGAAAACTCAAAAACAAGCTACCACCCTATACAAATATTGATCATTTAAGTCGAAAGCTAAAGGAATTACTACCTCCAAAAAGAACTACATAGCTAAACTGAGTTCAGACATCACATACATATACCATATCTAAAACAAACTTGTACGCAAGAACGGAACATGAAAAAAAAAATTGATTAGAGGTTTAGAGAAAAACTAATACGTCAAGCGAAAACTGAGCTGGCAGAGAACAGGTGTGGGTACCTAGCCATCATATTCGCTTCGGCTTCCCATGTAGCTCCTTTAACATGCTGATTTCTCCATAATACCTTAACTGGAGCAACTTCTTTGTTCCTTAGCTTATGGACATGACAATCCAGGATTTCCATCGGAATTTCTTCATAACTTAGGCTATCCTTTACACTAACATTGTCCATCGGGACTACTAAAGCTGGATCACCCAAGAACTTTTTCAAAAGATACACATGAAACACAGGATGAACTGAAGATAACTCTGAGGGAAAATCCAACTCATACGCTACCTTACCAACTATCCTCGCAATCCGATAGGGGCTAACATAGCGGGGACTGAGTTTCCCCTTTTTCTAAAACCGCATGAATCCCTTCATGGGAGATACCTTTAAAAATACCCAATCATCTATATCAAACTCCAAATCTCTTCTCCTCACATCGTCATATGATTTCTGGAGACTCTGAGTGGTTTTTAACTAGTCCCTTATCAACTGAACCTTCACCATCGCCTCGTGAACCAAATCTATCCCTATCATAGTTATCTCACCAACCTCAAACCATCAAATGGCAGGTCGACACCTTCGCTCATAAAGAGCCTCAAATGGTATCATTTGGATACTGGGTGATAACTGTTATTATAAGCAAACTCGATTAAGGGAAAATGATCATCCCAACTACCTTTGAAATCCATGACACATGCCCTCAACATGTCCTCAGGAGTCTGGATTGTTCATTCTGCCTTGCCATCCGTTTGCGGATGGAATGTGGTGCTGAGCTTAACCTGAGTCCCAGGCCCCTTTTGATAAGACCGCGAAAATTGAGAGGTAAACAAAGTACCTCGGTCTGAAATAATAGATAAGGGTACTCCATGGAGTCGAACCAACTCCCTATATACAACATGGCATAATCATCCGCTGAATCCGTGGTCTTGACCGGTAGAAAGTGTGCAGCCTTGGTTAACCTGCCCAAAAAAATTCAAATGGAGTCATACTGTCTCCGGGTGCGGGGAAAACCTTTTATAAAGTCCATGTTAATCTCTTTCCACTTCCATGTGGGAATGGTGATATCCTGAAGTACTCCTCCCAACCTTTGATGCTCGACTTTCACTTGCTGACAGTTTAGACACGTAGCTACGAACTTCACAATATCCTTCTTCATACTATCCTACCAATAGATTTCTCAAAAGTCCCGATACATCCTTGTGGATCCCGGATGGATAGAATATCTGGAACCATGTGCCTTATGCAATGTCTGAACCCTCAAATTATCAACCTTTTGAACACATACTCAACATTGGTATCGTTGCACACGATCTCCCCCTTGGGAGAAAACCTCCACCCTTTGACTCCGCATTTCTTCCTTCAGCTTCCTCAAAGTCGGATCCTCATCTTGCTTAGATTTGAAATCGACCACAAAGGATGATTCTTACCCATTCTATACAATAACGCCTCCATCAGTCGAGTCAACCAATCTAACTCCCAACCTTGCAAGTCGGTGGACATCCTTCACTAACTCCTTCTTTCCCTCATCCACGTGGGACACACTCTCCATAGAGAGCCTACTAAGTTCATCCGAAACCACATAAGCCTTGCCCTGGTGGTAAAGAACACTCATATCATAGTCGTTTAATAGCTCCAACCACCTCCTTTGCCAAAGATTGAGATCTTTCTGCGTGAACATATATTGCAAGCTCTCGTGATCCGTTAATGCATCCACATGGACACCATACAAGAAATGCCGTCATATCTTCAATACAAACACCACCGCGGCCAACTCAAGATCAAGGGTCGGGTAGTTCTTCTCATGGATTTTAGTTGTCTAGAGGCATATGCTATAATTTTCTGACGTTGCACCAACACACATCCCAATATGACTCACAAAGGATCACAATCTACAAATAATCCAATCAGTACCCTCGGGTAAAGTTACCACTGGTGCTGAAGTGAGTCGAGTCTTCAATTGTTGGAAGCCTTTCTCACAAGCATCTGACCGTTGGAACTTGACCTTTTTATGAATCAAATTAGTCAAAGGTGCCGCAATAGATGAGAAACCCATAGCAGCCAACTAAACCCAAGATACTTTGAATTTCCGAAGGGTTCACCGGCCAGGGTCAATTCTTTACCGCTTCAATTTTCTGCGAATCCACCTTTATGCCTTCGCTTGACACCACATGACCAAAAAATGCCACCAAGTCCAGCTAAAGTTCACACTTACTGAACTTTGCATATAGCTGATTATCCTTGAGGGTCTGAAGTACTATTCTCAGGTGAGCAACATGCTCCTCCTTGCTCCGTGAGTATATCAAGATGTCATCAATGAACACGACCACAAACATATACAAATATGGATTGAACACCCTGTTCATCAAATCCATAAAAGCTGTAGGAATGTTTTTTAGTCTAAAACACATAACCACAAACTCATAATGGCCATACCGGGTCCGAAAGGCTGTCTTAAGAATATCACTCTCTCGAACTCAGAGCTAATGGTACCCGGACCTGAGGTCTATCTTCGAGAAACATTTGGCACCCTGAAGCTGTTAAAACAAATCATCAATCTTGGGTAAGGGGTACCTATTCTTAACGGTGACCTTGTTCAATTGCCGATAGACAATGCACATATGAACGAAACCCTCCTTCTTCCGAAAAAATAGAACTGCTACACCCCATGGAGACTGGCTCGATCTAATGAAGCCCTTATCCAACAAATCCTTTAACTGATCCTTCAATTCCTTTAGCTCGGCTGGAGCCTTCCTGGAGGGAGGAATAGAGATAGGCCATGTATCGGGTAAGAGATTAATCCCGAAGTTGATTTCTCTCTCAGGAGGAACACCTGGCAAATCATCGGGAAAAACATTCGAATACTCACACACCATCAAAACTGATTGGATAATCGGGGTCTCGGACTCAATATCCTTAACCCTAACTAGATGATACATGGAGCCCTTAGAAATCATCTTCCTGGCCTTAAGATAGGAAATAAATCGACCTGCTAGTACCGTCGAACTACCCTTCCACTCCATCACTGACTCACTCGAAAAACGAAATTCCACTGTACAGGTCCAACAACTAATCAAAGCATAACATGCAAACAACAAATCCATGCCAAGAATAACGTCAAAGTCAGTCATGGCTAACTCTACAAGGTCTGCGGAGGTAACCTTATGCGACACAGTGACTGTGAATTCTCTATATACTCGTCTAGCTATGACCAAATCACTAACAGCGGTCGAAACTGAAAATGGTTCTGACAAGGTCTCAGGACTAACTCTAAAGCTACTAGCAATGTAAGGAGTCACGAAAGACAAGGTAGCTCCTTGATCTAGCAAGGCATAAAGAAAAATATGAAAGATACACAACATACCAGTGAGCACGTCTGGCAAATTCTCCTGCTCCTGGCGCGAGGAAAGGGCATAGAATCAGTTTTAGCGCTTTCCGCCACGTCCACTAGTCGATGCACCGTATGGATCGGAACAGGATGGAGCTGCTGCTGTGCTGGTGTCCTGTGCATGACCCCTATCATCACCCTGTATAGCATATGGGCATGCTCGGTGCATTTTCCTAGATCTACCACACCCATAGCAAACATCTAAACCTAGCAAGCACTCCTCGGCATGACTCTTATCGCACTTCCAGCAGGCCGGAGAGGTATACTCTAACTTGGTGCCCCTCTAATCCCTCGACCCTGAAGCCTGCTCCTCGGATCACCCCTGGGTCTGGATAGAGCACTAGCTGATGATGGTGCAAGGTCTTATGATCTCTGCTTAAACTATGGATGGTAGTCACCACCGGACCTCTGATGTGAAAACCCACGCCTATCTGTCCAAGCCCGTTTTTCCTCCCTTTCCCTCGCATGAGCCACCTCCATCTGCTGGTGTACAACACTATGTGAGGAAAGTTCATATCTTGGTGAAGCATGGCAATCCTGCAATCCTTATCTAAATAACCAGCCACACCATGAATGAATCGGCTCACCCGCACCCTCTGATCTATAACTAACTCTAGGGCGTACTTTGACAAATGAGTGAACTCAAGCGAATACTCTAGCACTGTCATATTTCCCTGCTTGAGGTTCACAAACTCAGCTGGTTTCAACTCCCTCATCTCCTGAGGGAAGAACCTGTCGAGAAAGGCCATGTGGAAGTCATCCCAACTGATAGGGCTCGCTCCCACTGCCCTACTATCCTTCCATTACTTGTACCAAATATGAGTGACCTCTTTTAGCTGATAAGATGCCAGGTCCACACACTCCCCATTTATCACCCCCATAACCTAAGTGACTTTCAAGATTCCTTTGATGAACTCGTGTGGATCCTCATCCACCTTTGATCACGTGAACTTAGGAGGGTTCATCCTCAAGAAGTCTTTAATCCCAATCGCAGCTGCATTGCCATTCTGTGGGACCTACGCAACAGCCTGCTAGTTGACCTGAGCGGTCAAGGCTTGCGCCAACATCTAAATAGCCTCCCAAAATTCAGCATGGGCAGCTGGCTCTGGTGCCTAAGGATCCTGAACAGGTGGGGCTTGTTGATGCCTATGGTCATTGCCACCTCCTTGTCCTTTATCATTTCCTTTCCTCCTTCCGTTGATTCTTCTAGGAGCCATAATTTTGCAATCCCGAATCATACATATTAGAAGGATGGAAAGACTTTTTATCACATGACATAGGACAAGAAAGAAGGGAATATTTCCTAAACGTCTAAGAGCCTCTTCGTCATAAGTGTGATGCACGTCACACCCATGAAAAAGACTCTACTTAATGCGTCTTTCAGACACCCTAGGACACTTCAAACCTATTGCTCTGATACCAAGTTTGTCACTACCCGAACGTACACCTGGATCATAGACACAACACAAGGAACCCTGAGAGACCCCAAGTAGACCCATGGCACATGCATACTTCTAATCTTATTTAATAAAGTGGGATACTTAACATAAAAACATAGGGGAAACGTAACCATATTGTAACATCTAGAAGTACTGGGCATATACATAAGTTGAGTTCTACTTCCTGTCTGAAAGCCTCTACTACATAAGATGGGTTAATGGGACATCTCCAACTAACCCAACCAATGCTGAAACGTAAATAACATGAAAGTCTATCAAACGACCCTCGGAACATGAAGACTCACCAATAAGCTGAGAGCAAGAGATGATATGAACTAAGGATGAGGATGAGCCTGGGCTCCAGACCCTTTATCTTAAAATGATACAACATAGAAAGTATGCGATAAATACGTGGAATGTACCGAGTATGCAAGGTAAGTAAAATGAACATTTAAAATTAAAATAAAACTCATAATTAAACATAGGAGAAGGACATCATGCTTGTATCATAAACTTCGTAAGAAAACATGAGGCTCAAGGTTTTTAAGTCATTCATAAAGAGTTCATGATCATAATCATAAGTAAACTTTATAAAAACATAACTTGATCCAATAACATAAACATAACAATGAATAATACATGCGGAACAATGTGAGGACTCGTCATAACTGACAACATCATGGTAGAGCCTTTCATGATGCCACAATTATCTCACTCAAGTGGGCAGAGCCGACCTTGGCCTTCCAGGTGAGGGTCATGCGTTAGGCGTGATATTACATTTGAGGGGATCATTATCAATAAAATACATCATTTGAAACCCACGGTGGCACGTGTTTATGAGACACCGGCATAGTCCTTTGAACGCCGGGCTGCTCGGTGCTAGACACGGCTTCCAAAAACATGTATATAGGCTCATGCGTGAATCAATAACATCATGAATTAAGATTAATTGGATAAAATATAACATTTATCATCATTGATCCCCTTTAAAACATGCTTAGACAAGAATCAAAGGCCCCTTTTCATCGGTCAACATTATGAGTAGATAAATCATGTAATTCGTTTCATAAATCATAAATCATTCTTCAACATGTGGGCATAGGCCAATACTTTGACATATTTAATTCTTTCAAAAATATACTCATAAACATTGGAACTCAAAATCATGCTTTTCCATCATCAATAAACTCAAAACACTCATCATAAATCATAACATCCATGAACTTTCATGAATGGGCATTTTAGATTTAGAAAGCTTGAAACATGATTTTAATGAAAATAATATAAAACCTACCAATCATTCACAATTCAATAATTAAAACTCAATTAAATCATACCCATAAAAAAGAGATCACATTTTTATGAATATGGGTAATACCCCATAGAACTTGAACAGGAGAATTCATGATTTTAAATGAAATTTGGGAATGGGTGTGAAAAGATTTACCCACTCTAAACCCTACATACCTGGGAATACATGGTTCATAATTTCCCCTTGAAAGGCCAAGATGGAATTTGGAGAATTTGAGGAAGAATACTTGAATTACCTTCTACTCCTCTCTCTAACTCTTGCATGCATAAAATGAGGCTTAACATGGGCTAATCCCCCATAAATGACCCTATTCCGACCCTAAAATGACATAGTTTAGGCCTTAGTAGTTTAGGAAGTTACGAGAAGGCCCTAACTAATTCACAGAAAATAACTATCAGGTCACCCTAATAGGTGACCTAACGACTTGTCAGGACGGACAATGACTCATAGTGTCACCCCTAAAGTACACTACCTCATCCTCAATTAAAATTCTATAGGCTTGCTCACGACCCACCTCATGAGTCGTTGGGACTGACCACGACTTGTGGGGTCCCATCCGTTAGGTACACTAGTCAGACCTCATATTTAATCCTCAACCTCGCCCCACGGTAGAGCTGACGACTCGTGGTAGCTGACCATGAGTTGGTCCCATGCCTGTGGGGGCCTAAACACCTCAGCCTATTCCATCCTTCCCATGAGCCACCTGACGACTTGTGGGGTCTCCTCACGAATCGTCTAACGACTCGTCCTGCACTGCAGCAACATTTTTTCAAATTTTCCCTATTTGACTCCAAGCTCTGATCCTTGGGTTCCCGAGGTATAACAACAATCTAGGCAAGGCTAATGTGGTAGAATATTCTCTTAGTAGGCTTTCTATGGAGAGTGCGCCCCATTTAGATGAGCGGAGGAAGGAGCTGGTGAAAGATGTTCATCGGCTTGCACGGTTGGGAGTTTATTTGGTTGACTCTACCGATGGTTGTGTTATTGTGCAGAATGGGTCGGAATCATCCTTGGTGACTGATATAAAAGCTATACAAGACGGGGATCCTATCTTGGTAAAGTTAAAGGAAGTGGTTCAGAATCAGAAGGTGGAGGCCTTCTCTAAAGGGGGAGATGGTGTGCTCCGATATCAGGGTTGTTTGTGTGTACCAGATGTTGATGATTTGAGAGATCGGATGTTGTATGAGGCTCATGGTTCCAGATACTCTATTCATCCAGGTGCCACCAAGATGTACCGTGATATACGGGAAGTCTATTGGTGGAATGGAATGAAGAAGGACATAGAGGAGTTTATGGCTAAGTGTCCGAATTGTCAGCAATTGAAGGTTCAGCACCAGTGACCAGGAGGTGTACTTCAAGACATCAGTATTCCTACTTGGAAGTGGGAGGAGATCAATATGGACTTCATCACAGGGTTTCCTCGCACTCGTCGACAGTATGACTCCATTTCGGTGGTTGTTAACTGGTTGACTAAAGTTGCTCATTTCCTACCGATCAAAATTACCGATTCAGCGGAGGATTATGCTATGTTGTACATTTGGGAGCTAGTTATGGTGTATGGAGTGCCATTTTCGATCATATAAGATAGAGGTACTCATTTTACCTCACAGTTATGGAGATCATTTCAAAAGGGACTTAGACTCAGGTCAATCGCAGTACAACTCAGGTCAATCGCAGTATAACATTTCACTTGCAAACAGATGGTCAGGCAGAGTGGACTATTCAAATTCTTGAGGACATGTTGAGAGCTTGTGTGATTGATTTCAACATTAGTTGGGATGATCATTTGCATCTCATTGAATTTACGTATAAGAACAACTACCACTCCAGCATTCTATTGGCTCTGGTTGAGGCTCTCTATGGGTAGAGATGTAGATTGCCCATTGGTTGGTTATAAGTTGGTGAAGCTGCAATGATAGGTCTAGATTCTATCCATAAGGCGATGGAGAAAGTTCATCTTATAATGGACAGGTTGAAAATAGCTTAGAGTCGGCAAGAGTCCTATACGGATGTGAGGAGGAGGGAGCTTGAGTTTGAAGTTGATGATTGTGTGTTTTTCTTAAGGTATCTCCCATGAAGGGAGTGATGAGATTTTGAATGAAAGGGAAACTCAGTCCTTGTTCTGTTGGTCCCTACAAAATTGTGAAACGGGTTGGCAAGGGAGCATATGAGTTTGAGTCGCCCTCAGAATTTGCTTCAGTCCATCCAGTTTTCCATATATCACTCCAAATGAAGTGCTTGGGTGACCCGACTCTAGTTGTTCAGGTGGAGAGCGTAGGTCGAAAGGACATCCCTAGTTATGAGGAGGTTCCGGTGTAAATAATGGATCGTCAGTTTCGTAAGCTAAGAAACAAAGAAGTAGCTTCAGTTAAGGTTTTATGGAGGAATCAACATGTTGAGGGAGCTACGTGGGAAGTTGAAGCATATATGATGGCTAAATACCCCCATTAATTCCCTTCCGATACAGTTTCAGCTTGAAGTATCAGTTTCCTCTTTAATACTCTATTTAGTTTCATGTTCAGCTCATGTTCCCTAGTTTCTTTCATGTCAATGAATGTATGTGTGATTCAGGAAATCAGTTCAGTCATGTAGTTCAAATCGGAGTCAGTCACCTTTAGTTTTTAGCATGTATGTTCAGTATTTGAGTATGGTGATTGCATTTCTCTCCTCTTTAGTATGATTTTCAACATTCGAGGTCGAATGTTCGCAAGGGAGAGATATTTTAATACCCCGAAAACCCTAAGATTAGACTCGAGAGTTGAAATAAAGAAACCAGAAATATCTACACCGGGTCACAAGATGAGTCTTCTAGTGACCCGTCAGGAAAACCACGAGTCGTTAAGTGACTCGTGGGGAGGGGTTTGACCATGTTTGGAAATTTCAGGTTTAAGGTTACCATGGGTGTGACCATGAGTCGTGGTTAGCCCCACGAGCCGTTAGGTCACCCGTGGTCAAAGGTGGTTTGAAGGATGAAGGAAAGTAGGCAATGTATCTAATGGGTCAACACCACGAATCGTTGGGTAAACCACGAGTCGTGGTGTCCCTTGTGGTGATCCTCAGAAGAAATTTGGTAGTGTAAGTAATGAGAGGTGACCACGAGTCATGGTCAGTTGGCACGACTCCTCCAGTCCTTCGTTGGGACTGGCAATGGACAATTTCCTGTGAATTTAATAAGGGTTTTGTTGTAATTCTTAAGTTCTTATGGCCTAAATCCTTAATTGATATGTATATTATTGTGGAGCTTCGTCAAGGACAATGTTAAGCTTTATTCACATGATGTTGAATCTAACTATGATTTCATTCCAAGCTTTGTTGAAATGTCATTGTTGGGCTTCATATTTATATGATGACTATTGTATCCATGATTTCATAATGATCTTTGTCAATAGACAATGTTGAGCTTTGTTTCATACGATGTTGAGTTTTTTGCACGATTTCATGTTGAGATTCATCACTGGACGATGTTGAGCTTCGTATTTATACGATGTAGAGCATTGCATGTTTTGGGAGAAGAGTCTAGCACCGAGCAGGCTAAGGGTTGAACCTTATGCTTAGAACTACGCGCAACAGTAGGTTGATTCTATTATATTATTGGGACCTCCTTGGTGAGTTATCCCCGGCCAGATTGGCCCTTCAGCTTGATATCGATATCATGGTAGCGTCCTTAGCCCTAGAAAGGTTTTGGACGGCTCTGCCCACTTTATTGTACTAGTCGGGACCACGTAAGCTCTATTTTGTATGTCGGTTAAGTGACGAGTCTCCCACTATCTATATCATCCGAATTCGCATATGCATTACTCATGATTATTATCTTATGCATGCATGTTCAAAAAGCAACATTTGACTCATTGTTTAGTTTTGATATAAATGTTATGTTTTAGCTTTGAGTCATTCGAGTTAGTACTAAGATCGGCTAGAACAAGGTGATCACCAAAAGGAATTACTGAATAACTTAGGAAGATAGATATTACTAAGAAACGAGAGAAAAGAAAACATCTTTGATTATGATTAAAATGAACAATCTCAAATAGACTAAGATCCAATTTCGGGTCATTTCTTGGTGAACATGATCCGCCTTTGTGGTCGTTAATGGGAACAAATGAAGAGGAGCACAACACCCTCCATACTCGATTGGCTAATTAAAGTAAAAGCGGCCAGCTTTTTTCTTTATGTTTTCTCACCTTTTCGATAAAACCCTCTCGTAAAAGTATTTAAACAATATTTTCGGTAATATTAGTAGATTCTTTGGTTCCATTAGATCTTTTAGGTCCCGACTTCACCTCGATGGTTAAGCCACCACACCCTTAAAGTCTATACATGATAAGAGAAGGGCGTGAACTTTTTGTATCTCGTATGCCTACTTTTTTTTAAACATTTCCGGTTGTTTTGGTAAACGACGATGGAATTGTTAGAGTTATGCATGGACACATTATGATAAGAGTACGATTTTAGAATGAATGCATGTAGTCTCCTACTTACTTTTGAAAGCTTATGATATGTATGAATTGTTTTAAAAGAAATGATTTATTTTATCTAAGTGGTTTTACTTACCTTGCATACTCGGTATATTCCACGTACTGACCGCATACTTTCTATGCTGCATCATTTCATGATGCAGGATCCGGTCCTCAAGTTCAGCCCCGTTCGTAGTCGCTTATCAAAGTAAGTACCTACTTGGTTGGTGAGTCCTCATCTTTCGAGGACTAGACTTTAAGTTATCTTGATTGTATTTTCAGTTTCAATTATTGTTGAGTTAGTTGGGGGTATTGTCCCATCAGCTTAGACATGTATTGAGCATCAGGCGTTCATTCTGTTGTTATGTTAAGTTAGACTTCCGTTGAGTTTATGATTGTATTTCTTCATGTTTATTTAAATGAGATTAGTTGAATACATGTGCCATGGGTTGACTTGGGATCTCTCGGGGTTCTTTGCCCCGTGTCTACAATCCGGGTGTACGTTCAGGTCGTGACAGAATCCTCCAGAGTTTCTTGGATAAAAGGTGGACGAGGATCCACATCACTTCATTGAGGAAGTTCTGAAGATCACCCAGACTATGGGGGTGACTGGAGAGGAGTGCGCTGATCTAGCCTCGTATTAGTTGAAAAGGATTGCACATATCTAGTTCAAGAAGTGCAAGGATAGTAGGGTAGTTGGAGCAAGCCCTATTGGTTGGGATGAGTTTCATGCCACTTTTATGGATCAGTTATTTCCTCGGGAGATAAGGGAGATCAAAGAAGCCGAGTTTGTGAACCTAAAGCAAGGGAAGATGACAGTTTAGGAGTATGCCTTGGATTTCACACGTTTGTCCAAGTATGCACCGGAGATGGTTTCAGATCAGAGGGCCCGAGTGAGTCAGTTCGTGCATGGGGTAACGGACTACCTAGTAAAGGATTTCCAGACCGCGATGCTTCATCATGATATTTACTTTGCTCGGATAGTCTTGTACGCCAAGCAGATGGAGGCGGTGCAGATGAGTGAGCGGGAGAGAGAGGCCAATAGGGTCAGGACTGATAGCTTTGGATTCTCCCAGCAAAGACCTAGTGGAACTGTCATCAGTCCCACAAGAGATCTTCAACCCCAGCGCCTTCGGCTATGATTGTGACATCTAGGTCCAGGCACGGTCAAAGGGAACGAGCATTAGGCTTAGAGGCAAGAGTAGTAGACCGGTAGAGACCAACCCTCACGAGTGTAGAAGATGTCGCTGGAGAAAAGGTCATTTTATTCAAAACCCCAATTGCGAAATCCGTTCTCTCCCACTTCACACCTCGGAACGTGCTTAGTAGGTTCAGGTGCTTGTTTTAGGAGTACGAAGCTCGGGTATATGCTTAGAGATTGCCTAACAGTAAGATAGGGTCATGATAGAGGCCGAGGCCCAACTTCCAGTTCTGCAGATCTACTAGCACGCCTAGCTCAGTAGGGGGCATCCACTAGTGCGGGTGGCGGTCAGCGCCAAAACAAATTTTGTTCCCTAATATCCCATCAGGAGCAGGAGGTCTCCCAAGATGTATTCACTAGTATGTTACTAGTATTCCACGTTGATGTATATGCATTTTTAGATCCAGGGGATATTTTATCTTTTCTGACGCCCTATGTTGCTAGTAGTTTCGGAGTCAGTCCCGAAATCTTGTCAGAACCATTCATAGTCTCTACTCCAGTCGGTGATTCATTTATAGCTAGACAGGTATATAGGAATTGCCCTGTCACAGTACTTCAGAAAGTTACTTCAGTGGATTTAATGGAGTTAGGCACGACAGATTTTGATATTATCCTCGGCATGGATTAGTTATTTGCATTCTATGCCTCAGTCAATTGTAGAACCGGTGCAGTAGAGTTCAGGTTTCTCGGTGAACTAGTTTTAGAGTGGAAGGGTAGTTCAACTGTGCCTGTAGGTCATTTCATTTCCTACTTTCAGGCCAGAAAGATGATTTCTAAGGGCTGTGTATACCATCCAATTAATGTTAAGGATGCTACATCCGATACCCCGACTATCAAGTCAATTCCCATAGTGTGTGAGTATCCATAGGTGTTTATATGTGATTTACCGATAATCGCTCCCGAGCGGGAAATCGATTTTGGTATTGATCTTCTTCCTGATACTCAGCCTATATCTATTCCTCCTTACATAATAGCACCTGCTGAGCTAAAGGAGTTGAATGAGCAGTTGAAAGACCTCTTGGATAAGGGATTCATTAGACCTAGAAAATCCCCATGGGGTGCACCAGTTTTCTTTGTCCGTAAGAAAGATGGTACCCTTCGGATGTGTATTGATTACAGGGAATTGAAAAAAGTTACCATCAAGAATAGGTATCCTCTCCACAAGACTTATAATTTGTTTGACCAGCTTCAGTGTGCTAAGTGCTTTTCGAGGATAGATCTCAGATCCGGATACCATCAGCTCAGGGTTCGGGAGAGTGACATCCCGAAGATAGTCTTCAGGACTCGTATGGTCGCTAGAGTTTGTAGTTATGTATTTTGGACTAATGAATGCTCCTGTAGCTTTTATGGATTTGATGAACAAGGTGTTTAATAATTATTTGGATATGATCGTGATTTTGTCCATAGATGATATCCTTATATACTATCGGAGCAAGGAGGAGCATGCCGCTCATTTGAGGGTGGTGCTATAGACTCTCCAGGATCATAAGTTATATGCTAAATTCAGTAAATGTGAGTTTTAGTTGAACTCAGTGGCATTTTTGGGTCATGTGGTGTTAAGTGAGGGTGTACAAGTAGACTCTCAAAAGATAGAAGCGGTGAAGAATTGACATAGACCGGTGAATCCTTCAGATATCAGGAGTTTCTTGGGCTTAGTTGGTTATTATAGGAGATTTGTTGAGGGATTTTCATCTATTTCAGCACCGTTGACCAATTTGACCTAGAAGAAAGTAAAGTTCCAATGGTAAGAGGCTTGTGAGAAGAGCTTCTAAGAGTTGAAGACTCGACTCACCTTAGAAATTTTATTAACCCTACCTGAGGGTACAATTTGTTTTTGGTATATTGTAATGCTTTGAGAATCGGCCTTGGTTATGTACTCATGCAGCATGGTAAGGTTATAGCATATTCTTCTAGGCAGCTAAAGGTTCATGAAAAGAATTATTTGACTCATGATCTTGAATTGGCCTTTGTTGTGTACTCTTAGTAGGCTTTCTATGGAGAGTGTGTCCCATGTAGATGAGAGAAGGAAGGAGCTGGTGAATGATGTGCATCAGCTTGCATGGTTGGGAGTTCAATTGGTTGACTCGACCGATGGTGGTGTTATTGTGTAGAACGGGTCAGAATAATCCTTGGTGACTGATGTAAAAGCTAGACAAAACGGGGATCCTATCTTGGTATAGTTAAAGGAAGCTGTTTAGAATCAGAAGGTGGAGGCCTTCTCCAAAGGGGGAGATGGTGTGCTCCGATATCAGTGTCGTTTGTGTGTACCAGAGGTTGATGATTTGAGAGATCGGATGTTGCACGAGGCTCATGGTTCCATATACTCTATACATCCAGGTGCCACCAAGATGTACCGTGACCTATGGGAAGTTTATTGGTGGAATGACATGTAGAAGGACATAGCGGAGTTTGTGGTTAAGTGTCCGAATTGTCAGCAAGTGAAGGTTCAACACCAGAGACCAGGAGGTGTACTTAAAGACATCAGTATTCCTACTTGGAAGTGGGAGGAGATCAATATTGACTTCATCACAGGGTTTCCTTACACTCGTCGGAAGTATGACTCTATTTGGGTGGTTATTGACAGGTTAACTAAAGCAGCTTATGTCCTACTGATGAAAACTACCAGTTCAGCGGAGGATTATGCCAAGTTTTACATTTGTGAGATAGTTGGGGTGCATGGAGTGCCATTTTCAATCATATCAGATAGAGGTACTCAATATACCTCACAGTTTTGGAGATCATTTCAAAAGGGACTTGGTAGTCAAGTCAAGCTCAGTACAGCATTTCACCCGCAAATGGATGGTCAGGCGGAGTGGACTATTCAGATTCTTGAGGACATGTTGAGAGGTTGTGTGATTAATTTCAAGGGTAGTTGGGATGATCATTTGCCTCTCATTTAATTTGCGTATAAGAACAAATACCACTCCAACATTCATATGGTTATGTTTGAGGCTCTCTATGGGCGGAGATGTAGATCGCCCATTGGTTGGTTTGAAGTTGGTGAAGCTGCAATGATAGGTCCAGATTCTTTCCATGAGGCCATGGATAAATTCATCTTATAACGGATAGGTTGAAAATAGCTTAGCGTCAGCAAGAGTCCTATGCGGATGTGAGGAGGAGGGAGCTTGAGTTTGAAGTTGATGATTGGGTGTTTCTGAAGGTATCACCCATGAAGGGAGTGATGAGATTTGGAAAGAAAGGGAAACTCAGTCCTCGTTCTGTTGGTCCCTACCAAATTGTGAAATGTGTTGGCAAGGGAGCATATGAGTTTGAGTTGCCCTCAAAATTTGCTTCAGTCCATCCAGTTTTCCATATATCGCTCCAAATGAAGTGCTTGGGTGACCCGACTGTTGTTCAGGTGGAGAGCGTAGGTCATAAGGATAGCCTTAGTTATGAGGAGGTTCCAGTGGAAATAATGGTTCGTCAGGTTCATAAGCTAAGAAAGAAAGAAGTAGCTTCAGTTAAGGTTTTATGGAGGAATAAACATGTTGAGGGAGCTACGTGGGAAGCCAAAGAAGATATGATGGCTAAGTACCCTCATTAATTCCCTTCCAGTACAGTTTCAGCTTGAGGTATTAGATTCCTCCTTAATACTCTATTCAGTTTCATGTTCAGCTCATGTGCCCCAGTTTCTTTCATGTCAATGAATGTATGTGTGATTCAGGAATTCAGTGCAGTCATGTAGTTCAAATCGGAGTAAGTAACCCCATCAGTTTTCAGCATATATGTTCAGTATGTGAGTATGGTGATTGAATTTCTCTGCTTTTTAGTATGATTTCAATATTCAAGGGTGAATGTTCCCAAGGGGGAGATATTGTAATACCCCGAAAATACTAAGATCAGACCCGAGAGTTGAAATGGAGAAAACAGAAATTTCTGCACCAGATCACAGGACGAGTCATCTAGTGACCCGTCAGGAACACCATGAGTCGTTAAGTGACTTGTGGGGAGGGGTTTGACCATGTTTGGAAATTTTAGGTTTAAGGTGACCACGTGTCATGGTCAGCCCCACGAATCGTTAGGTCACCCGTGGTCAAAGGTGGTTTTAAGGATGAAGGGAAGCAGGCAGTGTACCTAACAGGTCATCACCACGTATCGTTGGGTAAACCACGAGTTGTGGTATCCCCCGTGGTGATCCTTAGAAGAAATTTGGTAGTGTAAGTAATGAGAGGTTACCACGAGTAGTGGTCAGTAGGAACGGCTCGTCAGGTCCCTTGTTAGGACTGGAAGTGGACAATTTCCTATAAATTTAATAAGGGTTTTTATGTAATTCCTATGTTCATAACGCCTAAACTAAGTCGTTTTAAGCTCAGAATAGACTATTTTGAGAAAGGCTAAGTCATTCTAAGCCTATTCTAATTCCTGCATGAAAGTTTATAGGGTTGGCAGGTGATCAATTCTAGTTCTTCAAAGTTCTTCCTTAATTCTCGTTGGGCAATCAAGAAAGTTGTGAAATCAAATCTCTTCAGGTATGTAAGGCTATGAATGGGTGCAATAGTCCGCACCCATGCTAATCCTCTATCAATTCATGAATTTCTAATTGATGATTCTATGGGGGTCTTACCCAATGTGTGAATTTCCTAAGTATCAATCATGGGTATGATGTACGTTTTCAATGTTGAATTAATATTAATGGGCAAATTTTACAATGTTTTAAATTATAAATTATGTTTTCATGTGTTCTAAAATATGATGCCCATCCATGAAAGTCCATGATAGTTGAGATCTATGAAGTGTGTGTACAAGCATGATGAAATATTTATGAACAAAGTATAATATTGAAATACCAATGTCTATGTTCATGTTTCCAAGAGAATCAAGTAGATCTCAATCATGTTAAGTATTGAGCAAGCCTATATGATCAAGTATGTTTACGATTTCATTGTAATTAGCTTACCACATGGTTTTCGAGTCTAGACTCCCAATTATGTTCAACTTGTGGTATAGTAAGAGCAAAGGCTCGTCATGTTATGATTTCAGATTTATGTATGTATGTTATGAGTCAGTTTCTTCTCTAGACGATGGGTCAACTTTGTTGAAAAACGGTAGAGAGCATATGCATGTTTTTTGGAGTAGTGTCTAGAACCTAGTAGGGTAAGGGTCATTCAACCCTATGCCTCAGAATTACGTGCCAACGTAGGTATGTTAAAATTATTCGAGACCTCCCTTGTAAGCTCCCCTTAACCCCAAGGGGCCGTCAGCTTGATACCGATTCATGGTAGTGTACTTAGCCCTAGCAAAGTATTGGACGGCTCTGCCCACTTGAGTGTGATAGTGTCACAACCCAAGCATAGACTCGGATCGTAGACACGGGACAAGGGACCTCGAGAGACCCCATGTAGACCCATGGCTTAAGAATTCATCTAACTCATACACTAAACTGAAGGATCAACGATATAAGCATAGCGGAAGTGTAACTCAACATAAAAATAGAATAATCATCCAAAACTTACTACATGTCTAAGTCTGAAAAGCCTCTAATCTGGACGAGCTGATGGAACAAAATCCCCAACTATCTTAACAACACTAAAACTGAAAGTCTAGTCCTTGAAAGATGAGGACTCACCAATCATGCAGGTGATAACTTTGATAAGATACTACGAGCGTGGCTGAACCTAGAAACTGGATCCTACATCATGAAATGATGTAGCACAAAAAGTATGCGGCGGTACGTGGAATCTAACGAGTATGCAAGGTAAGTAAAACCACTTAAGTAAAATAAATCATCTAAACATTTCATACATATCATAAGATTTCAAGCATAAGTAGAAGGGCTACATGAATTCATTCTTAAATCGTAATCTTATCATGACATGACCATGCTTAGTTTTACAACATCATGACTGACTCAAATGAATCAAAGATGAACATAACATTTATATCAAAAGCTGAACAATGAGTCAAACCTTGCTTTTAGAACATGCATGCGTAAAGTAATCATCATGAGTAATGTATAGACAGTGGGAGACTCGTCACTTAACTGATATATCATGATAGAGCTTACGTGGTCCCAACTATCACACTCAAGTGGGTAGAGCCATCCATAACCTTGTCAGCGCAATGGATGATACAGTGATGTCGATATCAGGATTAAGGTCAAATCGGGCCGGGGATAGCTCACAAGGGAGGTCCCAATAATATAATAGTATCAACCTACACTGGCGCATAGTTCTAGGGAACAGTGTGATAGATCCTTAACCCGCTCGTTGCTAGACTCTTCTCCCAAAAACTTCTAATGCTCTACATCGTATATAATGAAGCTCAACATCTTATATTGACGAAGCTTAACATCGTCTAATGGCGAAGCTAAATATGAAATCATGCATAACTCAATATCGTATGAACTCAACATTGTCTATTGACATATCTCATTAATGGAATCATGCATAGAATCGACATCATATGAAAATGAAGCTCAATATTGTCCTTTGACAAAGATCAAAAATGACATACATCTCAATTATGAATTCATGCATATGAAAAGATTTATTTCGAAACATACTACAAGCTCAAGTATAAATGGGAGTATCTACTCCAAATCATGTTGTAAGTTGTATGTAGGAATATCTAACTCAACATACCACAAGCTAGATTGGGAGGCTTCACTCTAAACCATGTGGTATGCTTATTTCCAGAAAATCATCATTTTAGATCAACATGTAGGCATTTCCCAAAACTTTATCAAACATAGTACTCAATTCATTTTAAAAACAACATCATAGTCATGGGTAGCTTTACGAACAGGCTTTTCATCATCAAATGTCATTATCATCATACATTCAACATCATTCTCTACTTTCATGAACTTCTTATCCATAGGCATTCAATTTCATAATTTAGAAATCACAATTTGGATTGAAAACAATTTAAAATTTTCCCAAGCTTCACAATTCATCAATTTAAATATAATCTAATCATACCCTTGTATAGAGATTGAAGAATTATGCAGTTGGATAGAAACCCCAAACTTGATCATAGGCAATTAGTCATGTTTTGATAGAAATTGGGCATGGATGTCGAAGGAGGCACCCACTCATAGCCTTACATACCTGGTAATTGTGAATTCTAACACCCTCTAATTGCCCAAGCTGAGATTCCAATGGAAACCTTGAGATTTGGCCTTGAATCACCTCTTCAATCCTTCAAACTTGCATGCATGGGAAGAATAACTTAGAGTAGGCTTTTACCCTCTCAAAAGCCCTCAAAAAAAGCCTTAAACGACGTAGTATTTTGCCTTACAACTAGGAAATGATAGAAATGCCCTTACTGAATTTGCTGAAAATTGGTCACTGGACCAAAAAACGGATGAACCAACGGTCATCGGAGGATACCACAACCCGTGGTATCTGCCCGTGCTATGCATTTCCCCAGCCATCTCTCAGATTCAAACCACGTACATACAAGATGACTCGTCCTAGGGTTCAACAGGTCGTTCAATCAGTCATTGTTTCCCCCTTCTGAAAATCTGCACTTCTATTCAACGAGCCTCACCACGACTAATTGTAAGCTACAATAGGCCATGGTTTCCATCCGTCGTCCACACCGTGAAGGTCCACTACCTTACCACGACTCCAAACAATGAGCTATCCTTTGTCACAATGGGTCATTGTAACGCTCGTTGTTACCACTGCCATCAGGCCTGAATTCTTACCATGGCTACCTACAACGGCTCGTGGTTACATACCACGAGTCGTTGTTCCTCTCGTCCTGCAACCTTTTTCCCATATTTCTGTAGTTTGGCATTTTAGCTTCCTCGGGTCTACTCCTAGGCACTTTCGGGGTATTACAATATCTCCCCCTTGAGAACATTTGTCCTCGAATGTTGAAAACAAGCAGAAAATAGAAAAATACAATTTATCATATACAAAACCGATCATTTTAACCAAAAACTGATGGAATGTCTACCTTTGATTCAAAAGACACAGTTGAACTGAATTCACAAATCATACACACATCCACATACATAAAATAAACTTGTGCACATAGTTCAAATATGAAGACTAAATAGAATCTGAGTGCAATACCTCAAGTTGAAACTGAACTGGTAGAGAATAAATGTAGGTATCTAGCCATCATATCCACTTCGGCTTCCCACGTAGATCCTTGGACATGCTGATTTCTCCATAATACCTTAACTTAAGCTACTTCCTTGTTCCTTATCCTGCGAACCTGCCGGTCTAATATTTCCACCGGAACTTCCTCATAGCTAAGACTGTCTTTTACCACAATGTTGTCCACCGGGACAATTAAGGCTGGATCACCCAAACACTTCTTCAAAAGTGATACATGAAACACGGGATGAACTAAAGATAACTCCAATGGAAAGTCCAACTCATACGCCACCTTACAATCTCTCCTCACAACCTGATAGGGCCCAACATAGCGGGGAATGAGTTTCCCTTTCCTTCCAAAACGCATCACTCCCTTCATGGGAGATACCTTTAGAAATACCCAATGGTCCACCTAAAACTCCAGGTCCCTCCTCCTCACATCAGCATATGATTTCTGTCGGCTCTGGGTGGTCTTCAGCCTGTCCCTTATCAAATGAACCTTTACATGGCCTCATGAACCGAATCAGGCCCTATCAGAGCGACGTCCCCAACTTCAAACCATCCGATGAGCGATCTACACCTCCTCCCATAAAGAGCGTCAAACGGTGCCATCTAGATGCTACAGTGATAGCTGTTGTTATAGGCGAACTCGATCAAAGGCAAATGATTATCCCAACTACCTTTGAAGTCCATCACACATTCCCTCAACATATCCTCGAGAATCTTGATCATTCGTTTCGCCTGGCCGTCTGTTTGCGGATGAAAGGCTATACTGAGCTTAACTTGAGTCCCAAGTCCCCTTTGAAAAGAACGCAAGAATTGGGGGTAAACTAAGTACCTCGGAATGAAATAATAGACAAGGGCACTCCACGAAGTCGAACCAATTTCCGAATATATAATTTGGCATAATCATCCGCTAAATCTGTGGTCTTGACCGGTAGGAAGTGTATATCCTTGGTTAACCTATCAACCACCACCCAAATGGAATCACGTTGTCAGCGATTACGAGGCAGACCAGTAATGAAATCCATTTTAAACTCTTCCCACTTCCAAGTGGGAATGCTGATATCCTGAAGTACGCCTCCTGTCCTTTTATGTTCAAACTTCACTTGTTGACAATTAGGACATTTGGCAACGAACTCTGCAATATCCTTCTTCATACTATCCCACCAATATATTTCTCGCAAGTCCCGATACATATTTGTGGGTCTTGGATGGATAGAATATCTTGACCCATGTGCCTCATGCAATATCCAGTCCCTCAAATTATCGACATCTGGAACAAATAGATGACCCTGGTACCGCAGCACACCATCTCCCCCTTGGGAGGAAACCTCCACCTTTTAACTCCGCACCGCTTCCTCAAAATCAGATCCTCATCTTTCCTAGAATTGACATCAACAACCAAGGATGATTCAGACCCGTTTTGCACAACAACGCCACCATCAGTCGAGTCGACTAATGTAACGCCCAACCTTGCTAGTCGATGGACATCTTTCACCAACTCCTTCTTTCCCTAATCCATGTGAGACACATTCTCCATACAGAGCCTGCTAAGCGCATCTGCAACCAATTAGCCTTGCCCGGGTGGTAAAGGACACTCATGTCATAGTCCTTTAGTAACTCCAACCACCTCCTTTGCCGAAGATTTAGATATTTCTATGTGAACACATATAGCAAGCTCTTGTAGTAAGTTAATAAATCCACGTGGACCCCATACAAGTAATGTCGCCATATCTTAAATGAAAACACCACCGCAGCCAACTTAAGATCATGGGTTGGGTAGTTCTTTTCGTGGACTTTCAACTGTCTTGAGGCATAAGCTATCACTTTCCCATGATGCATCAACACACACCAGAGTCCGACTCGCGAAGCATCACAATACACCCCAAAACCATCGGTACCCTCAAGTAGGGTCAACACTGGTGCTGAAGTTAGTCAGGTCTTCAACTCTCGGAAGCTTTTCTCACAAGCCTCCGACCATTGAAACTTCACCTTCTTTTGAGTCAACTTGGTCAATGGTGCGGCAATAGATGAAAAACCATCCACAAATCTCCTATAGTAACCTGCTAAGCCCAAAAAGCTCCTATTATCTGATGGGTTCACTGGCCAATTCTTTATCGCCTCGATCTTCTGAGAATCTACTTTTATACCCTCAGTTGACACCACATGTCCTAGAAATGCTATCGAGTCTAACCAAAACTCGCATCATATAACTGCTGGTCCTTGAGGGTTTGAAGCACTACTCTCAAATGAGCAACATACTCCTCCTCGCACCGAGAGTATATGAGGATATCATTGATAAACACAATCATGAACATGTCTAGATATGCCTTGAACGCCCTGTTCATTAGATCCATAAAAGTTGCAGGGGAATTGGTTAGTCGAAAAGACATAACAACAAATTCATAATGACTATATCGAGTCCTGAAAGCGGTATTTGGGATGTTACTCTCCTGAACCCTGAGCTGGCGATATCCGAGCCTGAGATCAATCTTGGAGAAACACCTGGCACCATGAAGCTGGTCAATCAAATAATCAATTCTAGGTAAGGGTTACCTGTTCTTGATAGTAACCGTATTCAACTGTCGATAATAAATACACATGTGAAGGGAACCGTCCTTCTTCCGCAAAAATAACACCGGTGCACCCAATGGAAACTTACTCGGTCTAATAAAACCTTTATCTAACAGGTCCTTCAAATGATCTTTCAACTCTTTTAGCTCAGTTGGAGCCATTCTATAGGGATAAATGGATATAGGCTACATGTCGGGGAGAAGATCTATACCGAAATCAATCTCCCGCTCGGGAGGTACACTTGGCAAATCATTAGGAAAGACCTCCGTATACTCACATACTACTGGAACTAATTGAATGGTCTGGGTCTCGGACTCCACATCCTTAACCCTAACCAGAAGGTACATGCAACCCTTAAAAATCATCTTTCTAGCCTTAAGGTAGGAAATAAATGACCTACAGGCACAACTAAACTACCCTTCCATTCTAACACTGGCTCACTCAGAAATATGAGCTCTACTGACCTTGTTCTACAATTAACTGAAGAATAGCATGCGAATAGCCAATCCATGATGAGAAACATCGAAATCGGTCATGGCTAACTCTATAAAGTCTGCTGAGGTGACCTTATGAATGACTGAGACTGGGAAACCTCTATACACCCATCTAGCTATACTGTGTCACCTACTAGAGTAAAAACTGAGAAGGGCTCTATAAAGACATGGGGACTGACTCCGAAGATACTGGATATACATGGTGTCACAAAAGATAGGGTAGCCCCCGGATCTAGCAATACATATACATCAACATGAAAAACTCTCAACATACCGGTGACTACATTTGGCGAGGCCTCCTTCTCCTGATGAGTGGATAAGGAATAGAACCTGTTCAGGCGTTGCTCGCCAACTGTTCTAGTAGATGCCCCCTGATGTGTTGTGCATAGGGGAGGGGCTGCTGAACTAGAAGCTGGGCTTTGGCCCCCAACCCGATCCTGCCTCACAGCGGGACAATCTCTTACAATATCTCCAGGATGCCCATATCCAAAACAAGCTCCTAACCCTGCCAAGCACTGGCCTTTGTGTCCTCAGCCACACCTGCGACAAGTTGGAATGCTGGAATCTGCGGGTCTACTGCTATGACCCCTCGAGCCTGACGCTCGCCCCTTCGAATCATGTTTGGGCCTAGATGGCACGCTCAGTGCTAAAGATGCTGGGGCTAAAGATCTCTAGTGGGTCTATTGTCGATGCCCACCATCGGACCTCTACTGAGAGAGAACCTGTGGTCCTCGGTCCTGGCACTCTTGGCCTCCCTCTCCCTCGAATGTGTCGCCTCTATCTGCTGGGTGTACAACTCAATGCGATGGAAGTCCATGTCCTGGGGCGGCATAGATGTCCTGTAGTCTTTGTCCAAGTAGCCTGCTATACCATGCATGATTCGGCTCACCTGCGTCTGCTGGTCGGCCACTAATTCCGGGGCATACTTAGATAGGAGGGTGAACTCAAGGGCCTACTCCTAAATAGTCGTCCTTCATTTCTGTAAATTCACAAACTCAGGTTCTTTCAACTCCCTCACTCTCGAGGGTAGAACCGATCTAGGAATGCAACCTGAAACTCCTCCCGTGCGATTGGACCAGCTCCTTCGACCTTACTGTCCTTTTATTGGCGGAACCAAATATGCGAAACCCACTTCAACTGGTAGGAGGACAACTCTATGCACTCAACAGTACTCACCCCCATAACCTGTATGATCTTTACAATCTCATCAATGAAGTCATGCAGGTCCTCATCTACCTTTGACCCTACAAACTCCGGCGGGTTCATTCTCAAGAAGTCTCGGACTCTGGCCGCCACAGCATTACCGTATACAGGAACACGCGCAACGGCCTGCTGATTAACCTGAGC